>WKFP01014128.1:946181-990322 GCA_011057875.1 Pterocles orientalis | reverse complement strand
CCAATTCTTTGTCAACCCAAGGGCCTTCTCACCCAACAGAAATTGCTTTCTGTCCAACGGTGCAGGGAAGCTGTGGGAGCATGTGCCCACATGGGAGGAGGAGACAGCAAGCAGCCACTGTCAGTAGACCAGAAGCGGTTACCAGCCAGCAGAGAGAGTGCTGTGAATGGAGAAGTGCTTTGCAGTGGGGTCTGCAAGGACATATACCACATTGGGGCCACAGAGATAGGGCTACTGCTACAAGCCTCCCAAAGACCCTTGAGTGGGTCATCTCACTCCCCCTGCCTGCTTTCCCTACCCAGAGTTTCAGGGATGGTGCTCACTGGGGCAAACCTGGAGCAAAACTGGGCAGCAACAAGACAAAGGGGCAAGCCGGAAGGACTTGTAGCAAAGGCAAGATAAATAGCCAGTGTCCGCATGAGTCCATGGGTAGCAGGAGCAGTGCATGCTGGAGGCAATTAAAGTCACACCCATCTGAGAAATACATGGAAAATCTGTTTATTTCTCAGTGGTGAAAGTGGCCTGAGTTAAAGAATGAGGGACTGGACTGCACAGCGTACTATAACTGGATCCAAAAAGGCAGAAACTAAGAAATACCAGGCTTGATAAATTACCTCAGAAAGCTAGGATTTTCCTTATATACTTGTTAAGCAAATGTATGCCTCCAGGGCTACCTGCTCACAGGTTCAACATCAGAAGGGGTCATAACACAAGTGCTCACTTTGAAAATCAGCCTACATTCCCCCCCCCCCACGGGGGACAGCTGGGAAACCAGACTGGCTGCTAACTGTTCCCAGACCAGGCTGCAAAAGCTCTGCAAGACTCCCTTACACTTGATGTTTGCCTCTGTAAGCAGCAGAACTAACAAAGGCTGGTTTTCCCTAAATGCGTGTGCTGTGTCCAAAACCACAGAGAACCCTGTTAAACCCTGGTCCCTTCCAGCAACAGCCCTTCAAATCTTCCCCATCCAACCATCTTTCTCAACCTTTACTTCCTCCTAAGTCCTCCAACCACAAGAAAGGTAATACAGCCCTGCATATTTCAGAGTTTCATGTGTGCTGACTACTTGGCCTGTATGTAGATACCAGCTAGCCAGCTGACAACAAAATTAAAACAGATTTTTTGAGATTACACCAGCCTTTTTGCAAAAGCTAGTTTGATTCCCCTTCCACCTTACCTCAGTACCCATGTTTCACTTCAGCCTTCCTATGTGCTTAAAAGCAACCAGCCAACAAATTCAAAAGATATTAACTAACGGTTAGAACTAACAATTCAGTGGTATAAATCTGATTTCCACAACGGAGATCATATCCTCATCCTAGTTTAAGTGGTATAACGCTGATTTCCAACAGGAAAGGATCTCATCAAGGGGTCTCTGTTTACTTACTGACATACTTTCAATTTCCAATGTCAAGCGTAAAATCCCCAACACTGCTGTGATTTCCTGAGGGAATCTCAGCTATCCCAAGAACCTTCTTGTGTCTGATGCAGATGAACAGTCACAACTGGGGCGGGTGATCTGGAGATCAGTTCTCTAACCCTGCAGCCCTGGGAAGTGGGTAAGTCCTGATGTCTTACCACACCAGGTCTTTTGCTGAGCCCAGAATCTGTTTTGCCCCACACCATTCTCAATACCCCTCCTCACTAAAGCTGAGAACTCAGCCCAGCAGACTGAGGGAAGTCCCCAGTAGCCAGAGGTGACAAGCCTACGAAAAAAGCTAGCACCATCACAAAACACAGCTTTTATTTCACTGTTCTGTAATCTCTCAGTGCATCAAACTGCAGCAATAGAAAAAACACAGCAGCAACAAGGAGGCACTTTGACCTGGAAAAGAGAAAATGAGACGTGTTCCTTCCTTCCCTTCCCCAATTCCCCTCTCTCCTAAGTTTCATGGTAGAGCAGGCTGATTTACCTAAGTCACTGAACCACAGGCCCACGATGGCACTGTCACTCAAACAGAAAGCAGAGGAAGCAGGGGCTGGCTGCAGCCAAACATTGGGAAGAAGCCTTGCTCCCAGCTAGGGCCTACAAATTACACTGCCTGGTTAGCATGAAAGAGAGTGAGAGAGAGGGAGGCAAGGAGGGAGGAAGAGAGGGAAAGACACACACACAGATGTGCCCTAAAATCCCATCTGCCTTCCCAGATTTCTTCCCCAAGACATATATGCTTCATTCATCTATTTTACCCTAGAGGAAATGCCACAGTGATGAAAAACCTCAGCACAGCCCTATCCTCAAGACCTGACATCACCACCTCCAGGAGCACAGTCCCACCACCATAGTGCCAAGGGGCCTTTGAGACAGTCACTTTTGGAGGTGTCTGTTACTGTAGGCAGAACGAATGCACCACACTTGGAGCAATAAGCTGTCCCCCCCTGTTCAAGTCTGGGCTGGTCAGAGTAGCTTGAGGGGATTCTTTATGGGACCTGAACAACCCCTGCTGCTCTTAAAGCCCCTACTCTGTCTGAAAAGCCTGATATAGGAAGCCTTTAGATAACACCAGTGGACAAAATGCCAACTGTGCTAACATAAAAGAAGTGAAAAAGGCCAGGAGCCAGAGAGTGCGGCTTTTAGCCCAAACACAGGATGCAACTGGCTCTGAGTAGTTCAACCTGCCAGCACTCCTGAATGGGAGAGTCCCAAGAGGTGGAAGGGGGAATCAACCTTGGGCCCAAAACATAAAGGGCTCAAGCCTGCAGCTTATGGGGGAAAAGATATAAAGGAGGGGGGATAGAGGGTAAACAGGAGACTTGACTATGAAAAGAGAGGGCTATGTGAAGAAGAGAGAGAAAACCAAAGCCAGCCCAGAGCACACTGGTAGTTAGCCCTAGTTGTAGCACAAAATGGGTGCAGAGGGGTGAGAGGGTGAATTAAGGAGGAACCAGAGGAGAGATCCTTACTGCAGCCCAACAGAGCAGGGACACCCCAGCTTAGATCCCAAAGGAGCCCAGCTGTCACTTGGGCAGTTTACACTGCAGCACAGAATAGAGACTGAGGCTCTTCTGTCTGGTGGTGCTGCAGGTGCCAGCCCTGTTTGTCTCCTAAAAAAAACCCAAACAAAACATTGCAACATCAGCCTGAGAGGGAAGGAGTTTACCCTTTGTGCATGGGGAACAGGGAAGAGGGAGGATCTCTGTGCAATCTGGACAGCCTGAAATTGAGATCCCTTGGCTGGGAAGCAGCCTCAGACTAGTGTGAAAGAAGAGAGAGAAGGAACAGTCTTCAGGAGTCCCAGGCACCAGTGGGCTGTCTGGAGAGTGGATGGGGCCAGGTGTGCTGGCCCAGCACAATTTCAGGCACTGGCAGTCTTATTTGTCCAGAATCAGAAGAGAAGTCCACAACTTGCAGCACATCAACAGGTGAGGGAGTCCATCAGCTCTCAGTGTGCACTGTTCTAGCTGCTCCACACTTCACACATTCAGCTTGCCAGCAACAGTCATGAGGACTTTCAGGATGGGCATGAAACCAGACACCTCACTGAAACTGCTGCTGCTCACCACTTGGGTATGAAACAGAAGTCCCTGTTGGTAGTTCCTAGCCTCAATGCAGCGGGCAATTTCATGAAGGCCCATGATGATGGTTGGAGAGAGCTGTGGGGAGGGAGAAGAAATGAGTCAGGGTGCTCAGCACTGTAATATAGGCCCCCCCACTCCCTCCACACCCTTCCTTCCTGTTCTCCACCTCATCCTCACCAAACAGCACCTACACAGTCAAGCACCGGCAGGAAGGACAGTCTGCTTCCTCTCCCAGTTTCCCAGACAACAACAAACATTAATGTAATGTCCAAGCTGGGTTACAGTGAATGCAGGTCCTAAGTAATGTCATTTCAGCTTTAATTGAATATCTGATGTATCTGAGGAGGTTAAAGCTCCATCTAGTACATAATCCTGTCTCTGTTCAGGTCTAATATGGACACTCAAGGAAAGGGTGTATGTTAAAACTATTCTTCCCTTGATAGCTATCCCTCCAGGAACTGGCATCAGCAACTTCAGAGTTTTCTAAGCCAGAGGTTACACTAGGTTCACACTTAACAACTAGCCCCAATTGCCCCTTCCTATCTGGAACCTGTCTATATGCCAGTAAACTTCCTGGGGGTAAAAGCACCCTGCTAATAACCTCCCCAGCTTTTTCTTACACAATGTCTGGGCAGGGTTAAGAAGGAAGAGATAAAGCTGGCTGGGTTCAAGGTGCATATAAGGTTTGGCACTCCTCTAGCTTTCTCAAGAGGATATGTGCTCGAAACACTGGGATGGGCACCAAGGCCCACAACTCAGAGCAAAGGTGGGATCCGGAACCTGTCTGGAGCACAGGGAATGGTGGCATCTACCTACCGCTTGTTCACGGAGCTTCTCATACAAACACTCCAGCCGGTGCAATGCATCCTCCAGCTTCCTTCGGGTTTTCTGAAGTGAAACAGGTATTGTTAGCTCTACCAGAGCTTCAAACTCACCTCTCCCAGAACCAAGTTGTTCTCACTCAGTCCTTCCCCTCTTGTGTTCTTCCCATAGTACTTTACAAACAACTCAGCAGCATCTCAGCCACTGCCAAACAGTCACGGTGACACAAGCTGGCCATACCCTCACCATGCACACACTCCCCAAGACAGGACGCTTGATTTGCCCCTTTTCCCATCTCCCCATCTAGGCGTTACTCCCTTCTGCCAGTGTTCACAGACCACAGGACAGAGCTACTACTTCCAAAGCTTGAGAGACATCCACTACTTGACCCACAGGGCCTTCAGACAGCCTTACCCTGGCTGACCTAAGCAACAGCTTCTTGCGGGTCTCCTTGGGGAAAAGAGGGAAATATCCTTCCCACTCTAGGTAACTACCAAGGAAAGGGCTCTGGTGGGAGTGACTCCACTAACTCCACCTTGGACAATCCACTCACGGGTTAACTATACTGTGGATAGAAAAGCCTGGCTCTGGGCAACTCTGGGACATGCCTGGCAGCCTCAGGAGCTCAGGTACATTGCATTGCTGTACAAACCCAGCTATTCAATCTCCATGTAAGCCAAGTGCTTAAGCCTAAACTAACAGGCCTTTCTGTCCACAGAGGGAACCTTTAGATTATCTCCCAGAAACTGCTACACTGCACTCTCCGAAAGCACGGAGCACACATGCCGAAGCTGCTGCTACACACAAATTGTCTGACTCTGGGATAGCAGTTCGGGCTTAGTGCTTCTCCCAAGACCCACTAAGCAGAGGTATTCTGGAAGGCTTCATGGTGCCCTGAAGCTCTTGGAAGATGTAGCAACCTAACACTGCTTTGCTGCTTCCAGACAGTCTGGCCTGATACGTTCATGCAACACAACATGTATGCCAACAGCCCTCCAGGAACAAGCGTGTAGAAATCACAGTGACTCAGGACTCAGACATCAAGATTGCTGGCTTTCTCTTCCGGCCAGGATATCTCAGCCTTTACCTCTAAGCTCTGAGGACAGCAGGTAATACCAGCTCTGCAGGAACTCTCTACAGATCAAGCCAGTGAAAAAAGAAGCTGAATTAGCTGGGTCGTTTTTTCTACTTTCCTCAGAGGAAAGAGGCAGGAGGACAGAACCACTGCTCCAGGGAGGCAATGCTTCTCATTGGATAAATGCTAGAGGATGCATCTCAGTTCTCAAGAGACAGACAAGCCTACAGCCTAAAAGAAGTCGGCAGATGGAGATTAACTTGGTTGCAGGGACAAGACTCTTCCTCTCTTTTCCCAACCAAAAGGAAGCACCAGTCAAACATCTATGAGGGTAAAAAAGCTAAAGACCAGAGAATGGATGACTTACTGGATCAGTGGTGACAGCAGAGCAGCGTTGTACCAACCCTTCAAATGTTGTCTTCAGAACCTGGTGCTCAGGGGGCACCTCCTTCCTCTCAACCCTCTCCACGGGTAGCTGGTGATACTGACAGAGAAAAGCAGATGAATGAATGCAACAGGACCACGAAAAGAAGGTGGATTCCCCTCCTGCAACTATGAACAAAGAAAATTTTACCCCTTCACAAACCCAGAGAATACCTAGAAGCACAGATTTAAATTACGATCTTCAGACTGTGGAATAGCTTCAGGCCCCTGTGGATTCCCAACTCCAAGCAGGCTGACAGCCTGCCTGGCCTCCCTCCTTTCTCTCTCAGCCACACCCTGGTATCATTTTCCACCCTGGCAAATCCTCTAACACTCAGGCAGAGATATCTTATAAGGGCTAGGGAGCAACATAAGCCCTGCAGCTGCCAAGTAAGAAGCATCTCAAAAGCTTAGCTGTTTTTCTACTTGACAAGGAGCCGGTGGCTGGGGAACACCCCACTTTCCCTAGGTACCTGCAGGCTGCCTTCCTTAGGTGCTCCTGGGGGTGACTGGCCAGATTCTTGCAACCTAGACAGCTGAGGATGAATCCCTTGGGGTTCAGTGGGCAGGCTCATTACTGGAGCTGTGATGGGGGCTGGAGGAGTAAATTTCTCAGGCAACTGTCAGTAAAAAGAAAGAAAAGAAAAAAAAAAATCAAGCAAACCAAGTCCCAAGAAGGAGAGCTGATTACACTCTCTGCAGTTAAATTCAACTTCCTTTCTAACTTGCAGAGTGCCCAGTTCTCAAGATGATGTGTAACACATCCCTGTTCTTTCAGCCCCCTGGCTCAGAGCACAGGGCCCTTCCTCTTGCATCCTAGATGAACAGTCAAAGCGACAGGAAGAAAACTCCTCTGGAATTGTTCAACCAAATAGATCCGTTGCCCCTGGCTCCGTTGCTCTGGTCCTCAGAAAGCTGCCTTGGCTCTGCGATGGCACGAGTCCTGAATGTAGAGATCAGCAGCAGTAAAGTGTCCAACAGAGCAAGTGCTGGGGGAAAATCCCACGACACTGGGGGAGAATCCTCTTGCAAACACTTCATCGTGCTCCTGCTAAGCCAGAGAGTCAGGATACATTCTCTCCAACAGGACTAGATCAAAAGGAGATGCCTTTAACAAGAGGCTAATTCTGTTGTAGTAAGCACAGACTGAAGCAGGTTCCCAGCTATGCTGCCAGAAAAAGGGCGAGAAGTCTGTTCCAAGCTAAAGAAGAGGAGTGGGGGGTGGGAATGGTGCCAAAGCAGCTTCTTGTCACACCTGCCAGCAGGCAGCAGTGATAGAAATGGGGTACTGAGAGCATTTGCTGCAAAAGAGCTCAGCTCGCAGGTCCTCCAGTGCAATCACTACAAGGCAGAGAGCAGCAGGCCTAACATGGCAGGCAGCTCACAGCTACACCTGTCCCAACTTCTTTCAGAAGAAGTACCTTACCAGTTGGTATCAGCATCTGAAACAAATCACTGTGCTGAGGGGAAATGCTGCCCCCAGCCGTCTGCTGCGAAGTGAGCGTGATCTCCCCAGACACTATCAAAAAAGGCGTGTAGGCAAGGGGATAAGACTAAATCCGTATTTTGAGCAACAAGTCACTGTAGTCAGCCTGGGAAGTACTGACAGAGGATGCAGCATCACAGATGATAAATATGTTACAAAACAGCAACCCTGCAGAACAACATGGGAATTTGGATGGCAAAGGGTCAAGATGATTTAGACTCCAGTTCTAGCTATGCATATAATGCAGAAATAGACAGACCAACATGGAATGAGACCTGCTGAGTGCGACAGGGAGCATTTATAGGAATGTATCTGTTGCATGGAGCTCCCTGATGAAAAGACAACCAACACATATTGCAGCTGAAAGCTTACCTTTTTCTTTTGAAGGCCTCCTCTTGTAGCAGAAGGATCAATCCAAGATTCTTGAGCTGCCAAGAAAGAAAACAAGACACAAATGTCAGACTTTGAGAAGGCAGTCACAGAAACAATTCATTGTTGTTTGCATGGTTTGGAACTTTCCTCAGCAAAAGGGCCCACGGCTCCAATTTCCCCTTCATTGAACCTTCAGACCATTTCAGCCGAAGAATTTCAGGCCCAGATCACAGGCCCAAGAACCACTCTTGCTTCCCTGTCTCTTTCTTAATTACATTCTTAGCATCCGAGCACGTGCACAGGCTTCATGAGGTGATGTTTGATTAGATCAAACTGGCACACCCCACTCCCCCATAAGTTTTTTCACAACTAGCTGAAGCTTTCCTCATTCTGCACAGGCTACAGAAGTCAGCCTCAGAGTTAGGCCCAAACCTTGGTCAGGACCTGCATATGTGCGTGCACATCAGGGTTCAGGAAGTTCCTGGGGTTCTTCAGAGAACCTAGTGCTGCGGTACCATACTGAGGGCTATGTTAAAGATGAGAGAGGGCTTCTCACCAACACCCACAGGCGTGCCTCACTATAGCAGTCCACAACAATGCAGGCTGCTGTGATAAAAAAGGGGGGAAAGTTAGGGATGGGTTGAAATTTTCCCCTTCCAAAATCATGTGCAGAACCAAAGCTTAGCAAAATTTACTGGCTTCCCCACTAGAAGGGAACAGACTTAACCAGTAAATGCCTTTGGAGCAGAATGTGTCTCAGCAGATGCTCCTGTGGTACCTAGCCTCTAACCTCACTCCAGGTAATTAAAAATCTATCAGACAACATGACATCAAAAGACTTGTGACCACACTTCATTCTGCGAAGGTCAAATTCCAACTACCTGGTCTGCTGCTGTCCTGTAAGGGTACCTGCATCTCTAGACAAAACTGCAGTGCTTCTTTTATCACCCCAGTATTAATAACCTCAAGCTCATGACACAGGAATAATCTGTGAGAAAGTGGCATAATTCTAAGGGGCAGTATCAGAATTGCTGGAGCTCAGCGCTGCACTTAATGAGCTACTGATCCTGAACTGAGCTTTAAAAATCACAGACGAAAGATGCAAAAGGTGCTTCATTACTTTAATTACCTTTATTATTAAAATTCTGGCAGCCTCTCTTTGCCCTCCCTTTTACCATGATTTTAAGACTCACTCTCTGATGAGTTTGGATCAGTAGTTTAATTAAGTTGGCACTAACTTCTAGCTTGGGGATTCTGTGCCCTAGAATTCTGCTGGCCCCCACTGAGCCTGTGGCCTAGCAGTCCCTGGCACTATTCCAACCCAGTGGCACTTCAAATCCTCACAGGAAACAGCTATTTAAATTTTAGTCTTTAAGCCAGGCACTTAATCATAAGACATGAGACAACAGGACCCTGCTGCGTTTTGCTGGGATGAAACTCTGACTATCTCGTTTGTGCTATTTGTGAAAGAGGACTTCTTACCAACCCTGAAAGGAGCGCCCCACAGCAGCAGTCTCTAGCAATGCCTGTCCTAGAAAAAGCAAGACCATGACAGGCTGGAGTCAGGGATTATCCCAGCCAGAAAGGAGATGAGCCAACATGTTGCTGTCTTTCACCCCATCCCTAACACTCCCCAGGAACATGGGATTTCTACAAGTAGAGATATCTCTTCATTGCGCTAGCAAGAATGTGTTCATGAGCTGGTCAAATCATATTCAGGAATTTCCAAAGCAAGTAAGTTTGGCCAGTCATATTGAGTGATCTTACAGTCCCTTTCCAGGATAAAGAAAAGTACCCATCAAAACCAGAATAACAATAGCAGGGAAGAAAGCACTCTCAAGGAAGCCAGTTTGCACTGCTGATCTGCACATGCCATATGCTGGCATTAAAACTGGGGGTAAATGATGCTAGGAGATGGGAATTTCCCAGCAGTGAATTCCTGCAGGGCATATTCAGCCTGAGACTTTTGTTTCTCTGCTGAAGGGACAACTCCCTTTCATGAGTCCCACTCCACACAGCAAGGCTTGCACGGTGGTCTAAGCGGCTACCGAGTACTCAGATTTCCTAAATAAAGCTGAGACTCCCTAGATAATCTTTTGTGCCTGACAAATCGTCTTTGGTGTAGGTAGCAGTCACTGCAGACAGCCCACTAAGACATTGAGCCTTACCCCACCAACAATGTAGACTAGAAGATACCTTCTCTCTATCATCACTGAATCCCAAGAAGAAAAACCAGTACAAAGCATCATTCAGAAAATGATGGCCCAGATTCTTCCCAGCAGATGTGCTGATACTCAAAGCCAAACCATGCCCTGTAACTATAGCCAAAAGGGCTTTCCAGCTCCCCTTGGAATAGAGCCCCCAAATTCTGCTTCAGAAGCACTACTCCACCTCTGCTAAGGCTGGGAACCACCTCTTCCAAACCACCTGCGGAAAGCACAAGCACAAGTAAAGCCATGCATAAGACAGGGAGTGTAACAGAGAGAAAACAAGAGATAAGTTACAACCACTGGCCTGTTCCTTGCTTAGAGAACCAAGAAAGGAAAAGAGGCTGCGTTCTTGTCCTGCTGGCCCAGCAGCTGCGGGAAGGGAGAGAGACTGAGAACGCTAATTCCTCCAGGACTGGAGGAAAGTAGAGAAGGAAGCTGGAGCCCCTGCTTTCTGTACCCAAACTCATCAGTAAGAGCACAGTGCTTTAATTTCATTTCCAACACCCCCAGCTGTCACTTACTAGTCCTAAGGACAAATATGTCCACAACACCAGCTGTATAGCTCCCCAGGCATGCAAAGAAACAACAAACAGCAGTGAGCATGCACACATGCACACACAATAACATGTGCACACACACCCCACTTTTCACTGGAAGCAGTAACATTGCCAACCCCACAGGTCTGGAGGCTTCTCTGGGTACTACCTGCATGATCCACGTGGGGATCTAGCCAAGGGAAGAAACCTGAAAATCAAGGCAGGGTGAGAGAGTCATCATCACCAACACCTTTTACTCAGTGAGTAATGTCCCTGGACTACTATCTCTGATAGCATTTCAGAAGGAATTTGTCCAACAGGGGGATTTGCTGCCGTTAGTTAAACACAGCTCAGCAAAGGATTCCAGGTGCAGGCAAACCTCAAAGCCTCAGTTCCTTCACTCTCAGGTATACACAGGGCTTGAAGAAGCATCTGCTCAAAAATCTAAGGATTGTCAGCCTTGTTGTTAGGGATCTCCACAGTCTGGCTAAATGTGTCCCCTGAGACAGCAAAGAATTAACAAGCACCAGATGTGGTGATGTGAGAAATAGAAAGAGGGAATATCCATCCATTGGGAACTAGGTCCAACGGCACAAGGACTTCACAGTACTTGTAGTCTGGGCTGGATTCAAACTATACACCCAGACAGGAAAGGCTCCAGGGTCTAGAGCACTGCACAGAGGAACCCAGAATTGATTCCCGAGCAAGCACTTTATGGAAACAGGAGAAAATGGGGAGAACCAAAGAACAATAGACAGAGGACTTTTAACCTGAGGCTAAGCAAGGGACATCCCATGGACAGAGAAGCAGCACTCTGCCCTCTCAGCATTTCAGATGCTCTTCTTGTGTAAGTTACATAAGCAGGGGTGAGATCAGCAAGCTTTCCATCAGGCATTCCCTATAAACCACCACCCTTTCAGTCAGAGCAGATGCCTCTGGAGTGGATGACTACTCAGGGTGCATCAGGGACCAGAAGAGACAGCATTTGTATCTACAACCTGAGTGACAGAACGGTTGAACAGCCTGAATGAAACTCTTATCACAGCAAGACTCAGCACAATGTGCCTATAAGGTTAGACACAGCAACACATCCAGCCTTTATGGTGATAGACCAGACCTCAGAAGGTTCACGTCCATTATGTACTGCAAACCCCATCCAGGAGTGTCCTGGACACACAAGTCACACAAGCCATTCTTACCTGTGGGAGGAGGAGGAATGCTGGCTGCTGGCAGGGGCTTAGTAGATGGAGCTCCAGGACCTCCTTGAGGGTAACCCACGTTCATGGGGCAGTTGAAAGGTGCTGAAGAGAAACCTAGAGGAGACTGGCTTGCCACAGGGAGAGGACAAGCTGCAGGAAGGTGAGATGATGGGACTGAGGCTGGAGTGAAGAGGGAAGGTCCAGGTGGTAGAACACCAGGAGATGTCATGGGCATGGACTGTCCTGGCAGAGAAGGCTGGCTGGGGAAGGGAGCAGTACCAACAGGTCTGACTCCCACTGGTCCGAATGGCTGAGAGTGTGACACAGCTACAAATGAGAAAGAGTGTATCAGCATCCCTTGCTTCACGTGTAAACTACTCCTGATGTTCTCCTTCACGCTAGTAAGTCTGCCCTTCTCAAGCCTTACCCTAGAATCTCCATGCCAGGAGTATTCCCCACAACCCAGGTTACATCAAACTCTGCCACAAAATTAGCTGTGGCTTCTCCAACCCTGTATATATGCTTAATATCAGTGGACACACAGCAACAGTTGCTAGAGCTAGATGTTTCAGAAGCACTGAGAAGCCTCTCACACAGATGACTTATTCTTTGCAAGTACAATAGGCCTGTGAGGAAGAAAATAGACCAGCCATCCATGTTGAAGACTTTAGTCTAAGAAAACCTGGATAATGGACATGACTACTGCAATGCTTACCTGGCCCTGAAACAGTTGCTGGAACCAAGCCCAAGTTGTACTGTGGGTACAGGGGCCCTCTGGAATAGACACTTGTTTGTGGACCTGTGCTGCCCGGAGGAGGGGCAAGATGGTGAGGTGTTACAGACATCGCTGGCACTGGCTGAGGCATGAAGTGGGAAGGCACTGAAGGCTGAGAAGGTGCTGAAGGGGCAAATGATGACTGATAGTTGGGCTGCAAATAAAAAACAAAGAACTTGCAAACAGCCAACAGTCATGCTCATACACACAAGCAGATGCACTTTCTATCCTTGTCACTTCTCAGACAAAAGAAGATGCTACTGCTCTCAGTGTCCTGGATTGATTGGGTCAAAGGCCTTTCCCACCACATAACTTGCTCAACAAACTGGGCACCACAGTCTCTGGACCATTCTTCAGCTCTCACAAGGATTAGTCCTCAGGAGCCGTTCCCACACAGTGACTTCCTGGAAGCACAACCAGATAAAATAATGATGGAACAATAATAAAGTAATAGAGGCTGGAAGCAAAACTTCCTGAATAGTTTTCTCATCCAAGAACTGAGATTAAGCCTCTAATTTTACTGAGATATGATGGTGAGATGGGTATAGGAGAGTGAACCACAGTCCCTTTTTACCTCAGTAAGATCTCGGTGGATCACTACACTTGCAACAGTCTCCTCCAGTGACTGTATTTGGGACAAGGCTTTCAGAAGAGATGTCAGGCAGCCTACTTTTGGATTATCACAGAGCTTGTGTTTGCTCCAGTGGAAGACACCACTGATGGTTCCTCAGTGCCTGCAGCTGGCATTCTCTCATATTACTTCATATACTTTCCACAACCCAGTAGCCTTCCTCTCTCTCCCCAATCCATGAACACCTGAGTTAAGGCCTACCTTCTCTGTATGTCTGGCACCTGTTTTGTGGGCTGCTCCTTCAGGGGCAGAACCACCCTTGGCTGCTGGAGATGTGTGTTTAACGACACCAACATTGACACGAGTGTAGGGAAAAGGAGGGGGCTGCTGATCGCCTGCATTCTCTCCTTGAGCATGGAAAAGTCGGTCTCGGAGCTGTTTGATGAGAAGCTGAAACAAACTATGCTTTAGGAGAAGGGCCTTGAGACCCTCAGATGGAAGGTGCTGTGGAAGCATTCAAAGCAGATCCTGACACAAAGTACTGAACATTGACCTGCAAAACTAACCATTTCCCCAGTAGCCACCAGGAAAAAAACCCAACACTAAAACACATAAGAGACAACCTGGGACTCACCTGCCACATTCCCAGGCAGATGAAGTCTCACTGATCCTTCTTCCAGTCTTTAGACTTTTCCCTCCCCAAACCCTACCCACATTTAGGCACTAGACAGATTTGTTTCAAACTATAAATTGACCTCCCCATTTATTTCCTCTACCAGCTAGTTTTAGGAACAGATGCAGCTTCCCTGCAGAGCTCATTCGCAGTGCTGTTCTCCAGGAACCATTTTACAGTTCTATATCTCCCTTCCTTTTTCCTGAATCAAAGGCACTAAAAAGAAAAAGTAAATGAAGACAAAAGCTGTGTCCTACAGGAAAAAATAAAAAAACAAACATACTTCTACTCTCAAGTTACCGTAAATTCAGGTGAAACCTTGAGACCTGATGCATGTCAAAACCTAAGCTCTCTTTTGTACAAAGTATCCTTTTTCCCCATGTACCACTCTTTCCTGCAAGAACTCATTTCTCGCTCACCTCTTTAGAGCTGCTGGGTAGGTAATTCATTGCGGCTGACAAGTATCCTTGTGATGCCAGGAGACTGGCATATTGGGCAATTCGTTCCGCCAAGACAGGGCCTGGTGCTGGTCCTGCTGTGCCTCGGAGCATCTCAATGGACCTGCTCAGCACCATCACCTTCTCTATGAGATCCTGAATAAACCAGGGGGAGGGAAGAAACAGATCTCTCAGAAACTGACTTGCTTTACCAGTCCATTTCATACTGAGACAATACCAGATGGCTTTCCCCACTTTCAACTGACGTTGGGTCCAATGTGAACAGAAGTTACTTCACTCTGCACCAGATACCACCACTGATTACCATTTCATCAGGTGAACTTTGTGGAGAAAAACAGGAACCAGGAAGCAAACCCTAACACTGCTACTTTTATGGTAAGCGACAAAAGAAAATCAGAAGTCACAAGGACATTCCAATCAACTGTGATATTTGTACTAGGAAGTTACTACTGTAACTCTAGGAGTTACAAGCTATCAGCTTGGAAGAGGAAAGATTAAAACCATAGCAAGAGAAATTCACTAGGAAAAACTACTACTGCTGACAAACAGAGCAGAAGGTTTTTAGCTATTCAAACCTCCTTCAACTCTTAGAAATCAAAATAATGTTTATATCTGTAGAACTAAATATGCATCATTGGCTGATAACATAACTGGGAGATCAGTTTCAAACACATCCAGGAATGGAAGATGCCTTTTTGTTGCTGTTATGCACTAGTGGGGTTGCAAAACCAATGAACTTTGTAGCAGAGACCATTACCTGCAGAAATCTGAGCGGAAGACTTGTCTAGTTCATTCTAGCAACTGGTGGACACAACAGGAGTTACTGACTCAGCCAGGATTGGTTTAAGTGTAACAAGTAGGTAACAACACTTACTTAGAAGCCCTGATTCATCTGCAAGCTGTAACCTCCTATACACGATCATTATTCTTGCAGTGGGAATAATGCAATCTAGACTTTACTTTATTTTGCCAGAAGCTGTTCTGAAGGTTGAGCCAGATCACTGGAGCATTACAGCTAGACAAGAAGAGCACAGCAGCAAATGTACTCCCAGTCAACTACCAGTAAAAAAATAGGTACAATCTAAATTTCCTTGACTAAAAGGAAGTTCAGAGATTACATCAGTATACAAAGACATGGCAGGTAAGTCCTGTCCATGGCTGGATTTCTGTGCAATGTAATCAGTACTCTCTAAACACACAAATCCTTGAAGTTTAAGAGTGCAAATACCCTTTAGATGTAAGCCTGTAATCTGGGCTAGAAGGAGATACCCTGGTGACTACAAACAGGTTTGCACTGTCTGCAGGAAGCCAGATACTCTGATGGGATAATACAAACAGAGCAGGGCTACCAGACTAGCCTAAAGAGGAGTCACACCAACATTATAGCACCCGTACCTGCAGGGCAAGGGGTGATGAAGTCTCATGGTTTTTCACCCAGCATTCCACCAACCTCTCCACATTGCCTGATGAGATATAGCAGAGGCAGGCATCACTGGACAGGGCTGCATCTCCCTCTGACTCTAGGCGGGCACCCAGCATGTCTAGAGAGGAAGAAATACAGCCAACATTTAACAAACTCTTTTTGAAGAGCTCATTAACCCCAATGCTCATCTCTTAGCAACCCTACAGTCAATTTTTATACAGCTGCCCAGGCACAAAAAAAAGGAAGAAAAACCCTTTAAAATGACAGAGGAATTCAATGACAAAATACAACGCTTTTTTTTCCAAAGAGGTGTGGGAATCTCGAGGCAACAGCAGTGTCCAGTACCAAGGACAGCTAGTAATACCATAGTTGTCAATGTTTAGCAAAAGCCAGGATATAAAGGTGAGCTGGAGGTACATCACTATCACCACTGCCACTTTGCACTGTTACAATTTGGTTTGTAAAAGACATCGTATTTTCTTGCATTTCAAGTTGTGTTATCTTACTTGTATAAACTGCCCCCACTTCTCCAACAGCGCCAAGCTGTTCCCATCAGCCAGGAGCTAATTCCCAGCTAAGCAACATGAGTAACTTCATCAGATTCAGTCACTAGATTGTCTCCTAACTCTGACTCTCAGAACAACCAGCTGCTGGGCATGCTGGACTATTAACAGGACTTAGGAAACTACCAAAGCCATCAAACACTAATAAACCCCTGTTTCTGAGCTTAAAAAGGGATGTGCTGAAATGGTAAGCTTCTTTCAGATTAAGTGAAGCCACCTGACTTTTTACTGTCAAGAAAATCCTTTTCTTCCCAGAATAAAATAATAAATATCACCCTCTTAGTGTCTCAGTCTAGTGCCTATCCTCTTTTTTTTCCATGCTACTGGTAGAGGTGACAGGAAATATCAGCATATATAACTTTACACCATGACTCTCAACTACAGTGTACATATATCATTCTTCCAACTTGACAATCCACACTTAAAGTTCCAGCTAGCTGTAATGAGTGCATTCCTTCCTCAGCAGTATCCACGCCTTTCTGTGAGCAGTCCAGAGTTGCCTTCCCCTAAGGAAAATCCTATCAAAACATTGTATGCTGCATACCACAAAGCTGAGTATAATCTTCATGCTTTGAGTATGTTAACAAGATGGCCAGTGCCTCCTTCCAGCTCTGTAGATCACATGTGCAAACAATATCTTTCCAGTTCTGCTGCACAATGGAGGAAAGCAGCTGTAAGGGAAGCAGAAGGCCTCTCAGTCACTGAAGACAAAGATAAGCTGAGTGCTTAAGCAAGTGCACCCACAGGTATAGCTCACACTTCAGGCACACTTCCCACTATGCTGCAGCAACTATCTCACTGTACATTAAGGTCTACCAATCCCAGCATCCCAATGTTAACAGTAATTAGAACCCAATGCCTCTAAAGAAAGTTAAAAAGTTCAACAAAGCACTTAAGAGAATACGGAAATAGCCACACTATACAAGATAAAGATCTATCTAACATTATCCTGCTTCATAGCTGCTAGTATCAATGACTGGGAACACAGTGTTAGGACATCCCAACCCCTGTTACACTTCCCCATTTGTCAATTAATTAAGCTAGGACCTTCCTAGCCAAGCTGTAAAAGGGCAGTATGTGCCACAGGTTACAAGCATGGGGAGCTGAGGCAGAAGATTAAAAGAAACAGAGAATACAGACCTCCTGGGTACGCAACATGAAGCTGTCATAAAACTACCAAGAGATTAGAGTAAATGTCTAGCCAAGAGGAGGCACATAGATTCTGCTGACATTCTACTTCCTGACAAAGTATTTCCATATATATTCAGGCAAACATCTGCCAAGATATTGCACACCTTCCCCTGCTCAGTGGGTACACAAAACTGTCACTTACCCGGGAGAGTTTTGTCTTATGCTTGGCAAGGTAGCGCTTTTGGGTCTCCTTTAGGAGGTTCTCCCCACCAGCTATAGCTAAGATGATGGCATCAGCAAAGCGCTCTGCCCGCATGCACAGCTCCACTGCACCCTCAAAATTCCCCAACAAAAGGGCTTGGCTGATGAGTCCATCTGTATCTACAGAGGTGAGAAGCAGAGTCAACCCACCCATCCAGATGCACTGATCATGCTAATTTTAAAAACTAGGCAGTAAAAAAATAACAATATATGGAAGCCCAGCTAAAAGAAGATTTGAGAAGTCAAATCAGGTTTTGCACTTTAAGAAAACCCAATGACTTGAGTCACTAAGTCTTCCATCATCTAGAAGACTCTCCTCTTTAATGTGTCTCTTATCTGCAAAGGTTATTTTTTTTTTTGCACAATGTTGAGAGATGCTGCATGACACTGGGACAGGTGATGTATTTTAGAAGTATCCATGTGCTGGAGTGGACCAGATTCTTCCTGCTCTCTCTAATTTTCTGGTTTTCCCTCCATTCTCCTTTTTGTAAGAGGGCACAAACACATTTCATGTAACATACCTTCTGTGACAGGAATCTCCAATGTACTCATATTTTGTGGAATGAGGTTGTCGAAAAAGTCTGAAGAGGAGGAAACAGCAGCTACATCATCACTAGAATTTATCAAAAGCTGTGCAAAGAGTGCAAGAGGTTAATTAACTGAACACACAGATCCTGCCCAAAACAGTTTAATGGATTACAAAGTGGGATGGGGCTGCTTTCCATTTTGTTGAGCATGCTCATATAAATCTGATGTCAACTTGGAAACCCACCATGCCTCCCGTCACTGCTCTATCAACCTGCACAGTTTCACCAGGGCAGCAACAAGTGCAGTGCTGCTACTGACAAAGCTTAGGGGACTGATGGTGTAAGACATGCAATGACAACAGTATTGGTTGCCAGCACTCATCAACTCAACTCCCAGCCCTTGAGCAAGCTGAAAAATTATGGATGGAACAGAGACAAGCCCAACAAGTGATAACTGTAATCTACAGGCAGGATCACAGCCATGCTATTGAAATTGAAAATTAAAATCTATTGAAATGCAGGACATAACTGCTATCCCTAGAATATCTCAGCAAGTGTTTAAGCTTTGTGAAGAAAACCAGTAATTTGAGCATAGCAGTTTTAGATACCATAGAGAAGCAAAATTTACAGTGCATGGTGAACTAGGCCTTGGAAGGCATCCAAAGATGGACATCCCAAAATCATGTGAGAATACATTTCAAAGGATAGAGGTGAAAAGGAAAAAAATGCAAAAGAAATACCACATCAGAAGCTTCACAGAGGAAATTCAGAACTGCAGCAGGAAGTTAAGCTGGGGTGAGGCTAATTCTATCACTGAAGAAAACAGTGCCGGTGAAGCCAGCGTTTCTGCAGTGTTAAAACCCAGGAGTCCGTCTTCATCATTCACTGATTTGTTTTAAAGCCAGAAGGGACCGCTATGACGGTTTAGTCTGACCCTGAGAGAGTCCAATAGGCCTGTGAACTGCCCTCTGGGATGGCTGCAGTGAGCCCAACAACTTGTGGCTGGAATTAAATCTTCCCATTCATTCTGCCCTTCACTGCTCTACTAGATTGGCAAAATGTACAGGACATACCTGATCTGGTTGTGCAGTGTTTGCCTCATCTGCCTCGAGAACAGGCTGTTTATCTGGGATTCCATTACTCAAACACGATGCAATCTAGAAAAGTAACAGACATTCACAGAGTGATGCCCCCATCAAAGTTAAACACCTGGGCAGCAAAGTCACCAAGTGACTGGCAAGCCCCAGATACCATTCCCCCAGCTCTTTCACCTATCAGAGGTTATTTATCATTTTCAGAGCATTGTCCATGCTGCTGCACAAGTTTCCTCCCCTGCAACTCCATCAATGCTCTGCCAGACTGTCTTCATCTGTCACCTTCTTCCTGGCTGAGGGATCCCCTGAGATGTAGAGAGCTGAATGCTAGAAGCAGCTCCCACAACGGCACCATTATACACTTCCCAAAGCACCAACAACTTGAAGCAAGATAACTGGGCTCAAGATCCCTTTGGTTTGATCCAGTACAGATACAGTTATACCCTTAAAAGTGCCCGCATTGGCTTTTTAATGGGGGATACTTGAGATGCTTTTCAGATGAAATTTCATACAGTTTTGTCTTTTGCGTGCTGTGAGATCACTCATTTCCAGTAGGGACCCTACAACTCTTCTGCAACACCTTTAGTCCTGTAAAGATTTCTCTCTATTGGAAAGAACCCTTACCTTTTTTTGAAGATCCTCTTTACTGTAGCCCAGCAGTTTGAGGAGTTTAGTCCTGGACTCCTGCTCCAGATTCACCTAAGTTCCAAAGAATATTGAAAAAGACAAGAAAACATGTAAAATCCTAGAAATCTTATAATAGTTTGAACCCAAATAGCAGCAAACAGGTGAGTCACTTGCTCACCCTCCTCCACCCAGGAGAACTAATGGGGTAAAGAGAAAAAAGACTCATGGGTTGAGATAAGAACAGTTTAACAACTAAACAACATTGATAATAATAGTAATAATAGTAATAATAGTAATAGTAATAATAATAATAATAAATATACAAGTGAGTGATACACAGTGCAACTGCTCATCACCCGATGACCAAGGCTCAACCTGTTCCCAGCCAATGATCCCAGAACAGATGAAGTCCTGACTCTACAATACCAGAAAAGACATAAGAGCCCAAGAGTCCAAGATGTAACCAAGATAGACAGAAATGACCCATAGCCAGAGAGAGACAACCCAGAGAGATATCTTCAGGATAGACCCTCGTCTATACACTCTTGCGGTTTTGGCTAGGATAATTTTTTCATAGTAGCTAGTATGGGGCTGTGTTTTGGATTTGTGTTGGAAACAGTGTTGATAATTCAGGGATGTTTTAGTTATTGCTGAGCAGTGCTTACATAGAGTCAAGGCCTTTTCCCTCCCTAATCACCGCCCTGCCAGCAAGTAGGCTGGGAGTACACAAAGTTGGGAGGAAACACAGCTGGGGCAGCTGACCCCAACTGATCAAAGGGATATTCCACACCATATGACATCACACTCAGCACATAAAGCTGGGAGCAGAAGAAGGAAGGGGCAGATGTTCAGAGTGATGGTGTTTTGTCTTCCCAAGTAGCCATTACGCGTGATGGAGTCCTGCTTTCCTGGAGATAGCTGAACACATGCCTGCCAATGGGAAGTGGTGAATGAATTCCTTGTTTTGCTTTGCCTGCACGAACAGCTTTTGCTTTCTCTATTAAACTGTCTTTATCTCAACACATAAGTTTTCTCACTTTTCCGATTCTCTCCCTCATACCAACTTGAGGAAGTGAGTAGCACTTAGCTGCTCGCAGGGGTTAAACCACGACAGCTGGAGAGGACCATAATGAACACATTCCAACCCAGGACCGTAAAAGAACTGATCTCCATAAAAGAACTGATCACCATCTTTCACCACAGCCATCCTACCTTCAAAAAGTTCCAAAGCTGCTCATCAAATGGCAACTTGGCTGTCTGGATCTTGCTCTGGCAGTAATCAAGGAGGTTCCCTGACTGTAAGGCCATCTGCAGTTCTCTGGATCGGAGCAGGAATTCAGTTTCAGTAGTGACTTGACTGATAAATATCTGGTGTGGGTAAGTCTGCTGCGTTTGCTGTCCAGGAGCTTTGGTAAGACCAAAGGAAATAAGTTTTCCTCCAAACTGAGAAAGACAGAGGGAGACACAGTAAGCATACTTACAAATGAAGGTAAAAACATCTCACTCAGGTGTTCATTCAGCAAGGTGTACTCATGCTCCAGTTGTAATCACAAGGAACCCAAACAGTTTAAGGTGTATGGATGGTCCCTCAAGGGACCTTGAGGGTGTTCACATCACATCACACAGTTCACCCTTCAGCTGAAGACTGATAACGATGACACTTGTGTATGTGGTATCAGGCCTAGCAAATCACAAATGCCAGAGAGGCACAGAGGAAAAAGCACCATTTGGAACTGTTTGTTCTTTTCCGACATGGAGAGGTAGGCTGTAATGATACAAACTATCACGTGAATGGCAGCCACTAGACAGAGAACAACTCAAGTCACAGGCTAAAAGAACAATTCAGCCCTTCTATTTAGGAACAAACAGGTGAAGCAAATTAAACACCTGAATAGGAAGGAGAAAGACAACAATGGGAATGCATGTCACAGCTTACAAGGACAGCTTTTGCGAGTCTTCCTTAGCTTTGTTAACACTTGCTCATAACCTCCCATTCCCTGCCACAGAACTTTCTTGTTGGAAATATATTTGAACATTGAGCGAACAAGCTCCGCTCCATGGGACATGACGCTGCTCCTTAAACAGGCATTAAAACAACCAGCAATGGGAAGATGAGGTCTCTCAAGCGAAAGAAAGGGACTGTGTCACAAGATGACACACCTATTGTATTTTAAGCTAAGGATGCCTCATTCACTTACTGCAAATGAAACCCCCACAGGTCTGCAAATCCATTTGGGTGGCTTTTTTAATGGTGGAATCAAGGTGGTCTGAGCTACTTGGTCTGGCACCTGCAGAGGTGGAAGGATCTGTCCTGTGCCAAAGGGATCCAAGTTGTTGAAGGAGGAAGAGATCTAAAATCAGATTGAGAAAAGAATAAGATATAGTTCAATTCTTCTCTGTACAGAGTAAGCACAAAAAACTATTGCTTAGTAAATAGTTACTTTCCTTGCCAATGAAGAAAAAGGCTATTACAGCACCTCTTTCTGGAACAGCACCAAGCCTCTATGTGACAGAAACAGTATTTCCAAACAGTTCCAGAAATTATTTCTCAACAAAGCTTCATCTTGAGAGATTTTACAAGTTATTTTTCCTTAGCAAGATGACAAACACTGCCTTGCCTAGCTCCCATCTTATAAATACAGGAGTTACAGAATTCCTTGCTTTACAGAAGACAGTGACAATATACAGTCAAAAGCTGTCCAATTTATTTCTTGTTCTGCTCACAAAGAAATGCTGACTCCCTTTCTGTCGCTGAGGTCTTAGGTCTTTAAAATGAGGAAGTTTTAAGAACTGTCTCAAACTTTTATAGCTTAGATGAGGCTGGCAACATAACCTCTCCAGACTTTCTTGCCTAGAAAAGAGAGTGTCAAAAGCAGCCTCTGATCTGGATTTCTGACATTTAGTAAGTCAGCGAACATATATACAATGCTGTTCACAAGCTTTCTTAATTTTCAGTATTGCTGGCATAGATTTGTTGTTTGCTAAAGATAAACCTGTTCAAGTTTGACTGGACCATAGGGCATAGCTCCAAAATACAGCTAACCAGCACATCAGAAAAGAAGCAACACAAGGCTCGTCAAGCTAAGATTGCCAAACAAAGAATCACAGGAAAGACCTACATGTTTTGTCTTTCAAGTCTCTCCTGAGGGGAAACCAATTTCAAAGAAAGACCATGTCCTGAAGGAACAGTTTATACCTAACAAATCAATCACCCTAAACCTTAGAAAAATAAATACCCACTACCAGGCTTACCAGCAATATCAGCCACCAGGTCTTCAACAGAGTTTCGGTCCTGATACCATGGAATGCAGAGGAAAGAGACCTCTTGGTCATGAACTCCCTGCCTCCATAATTGTCATTACCTCCTCCTATTTTTGTTCCTACTTGTTATTCTATTTATCTAGGAGTTAATTTACCCTACTGTTCTCCAGTTTTCAAGACCGGAAGTGTAGTGCAGACATATGAAGAACGCACAGAAATAAAATTCTCCATGGTTCAAATAAATTCTTAATTTCCTACAGCTGTTGCTTGAGAAATTATTTTCTTTCTCTCACAAATCCTACAAAACTGAACTCAGTCAGCTGTAAATGACTATATAAATAACACTTAAGCCAGCTCATATGTATTCTCTTAAAACCTGTATTGTAAGGCATCTGTCGGCTGGGAGAGAGGCAGGGAATTAAAAGACTAGACACCAGATTAAAACTAAAATTTTAGACAGTACTTACATTTAATCTGTTCAGAGTTTGCCCATTATTCATTGGCTAAGTAATGATTTTCAATATCAAAATATTAACATGCTCCAAGTTACAGTCAATTGACTTGAGGAAAATGGCTGAAAGTGCCTTATAAGCTACTTTAAAAAATTCTCTTCTGAACTAATAAAGAATAACAGGTTGTATTATTTAGTATCAATGTATTTAATTTTAGCCTAATGACAAGACAAGCTTGTTGCTCTAACAGGTGTGCTGCTTTATTTTTAGTCTAGTAGTAACAACCATGAAATACATATAACATCAAAACTACACTTGACCTTGCTTCTCTTGACACACTTTAATGAACTTTACAAGAAATAATGAGATACCTTTGTCAAGAGGCAATGTAGTCCCTTTGGGACTTAGTGGATATTAGCAGTGGACAGTCCCCACACAGGTAGCTTCTGCTTCCCACACCATACAGCTATACGTCCTGGTGGGTGGGACAGACTGCATCACTTAAAAATCATACTGTTACATGTGTGCTTCTAATGCCCTCAGAAGTCAGGTGAGTTATTGTCAATCTGTCAAGCCATAACGTTCACAAGACTTTACCCTGTCAGCCTGTGTCTTCTGCTGGGCTTCCAAGTTCCCACCCATAACAGAATAAATGTTGATCCATCCATTTGAAGTGGCAGCAGAGAAGACTGAAGGATTCCGAGGACACCACTGGACATCAAAGCACCACTGACTCCCAATGGGCAACTCGTAAACCACCTGTCACAGAAAGACAGAAGGCAGAAGCACAACACGAACAGTCCCCCTGCTTTCCCCAAATCACTTGCCCACAGCAAGTGTGTCACACTTTATTTACATATCACCATATTATACAAGTCTCTTATTTTTGCTTCTTGAAGGACACATTGCAACCAAGTTATGGCACATTGAGCCCCAACAGCAGAAGTCACAGAAAGCTGCTATACCACAGCATTTTGGTTGTAGAACAAAACACAAAAGCACCAAGTCAGTACTGTCACACCTACTGTTAACAGAGGCACACCAGAAGACAACACAAGAAAACCAGTAGCCAAAAGGCAAGAAGGTCTCATGAGCAAGAATGTCTGAACAGAAAGAATAGTCTGAAATAACAAATTTGATAAGGAAAACAAAAACCTACCGAAAAAGTAGAATAACAAAAGAGGACTGTAATAGCTGCAGATGAATTACGACAGATATTGTGGCCAGTGAGTTTCTGGTCCAGCACTCAAAAAACCCAAAGTTCAATTCATGGTCCAGTCACAGAATTCCTGCATGGTATTAGGCAACTCACTACCCTAACCTTTGACTTTGAACCTCCAGTTTGTAAAAGGAAAAGATTTCCTTTATGCCTCACACACACAAAGCACAGAGAATCACCGCTTCCTTCTCTGTGGGAACATTATCTGCATTTTCTGTTCCCAGGTATAAAGCCTTGCATTTGCTTATATTAAAATCTAGATTGTAAATTAAAAACCAAAACAAAACAAACAACAACCTAAAAAAAACCACAAAAATATACCTAAAGAAACCAACTCTTCCCCCAAACTCAACAGATCAGCCTTTCTGTATAACTGTACTGTCCTTACTATTGAAAACCTTCACAATTTCTATATCACCTGAAAATTCATTGGTACCAAGTCAAGAACAGCCCTCTAACAATCGTTTGTGTATAAATGCCTAAGTTGAATTTGGACTCTGCAAATCTACAGCAGCACACATAAAGATGAGCCAGCTGCACTTAAAACCGTTTTTTAATTTTTTTTCCACTAAAACACTGTGAAAAGACTTAAGTAAAAATTATACTTCAGGAATGTTTCAGAATCTGATTCTCTTCTGACTAGCAGACATCTATACAAAGGGAGCATCAAATCCCATAAAACCACAACAGCAGTATTTCATGCATTTTATGAAAATGGATTAAGTTTTTTCCATGTCCTCCAAGGCAAAGGTGGTCACCTAAGTGAAATTGTCCCAGCCTAAGTGAAATTAATCCAGCCTAGGGCTCTCAGCTGGACTTTTTTTTCGGTAATGTTAGAGTACCTTCCCTATGCTATCACCAAGATCAACTGCATTAATTTTGTTCACAGTCCAAATTTCAGTTTTATCCAGAAATTCCACATAGAATAAGCAGGTGTGCAGAAAAAATTTTCCATGGTCCTTTAATTCAGGTAATATCAAAGTATTTTAAAGATGGTGATTTTGAGATACATGACTAGATAAGCACATACATGTGAAACCACTGTACTATGAATAAAGTTTACACACATTGTCCGCCTCTTAATGACCCTAACAGTTTCCCTTCATTCTCCTTTGAGTTTTCCCACAAAAAACTTACTACCCTAGAAGAAGGACAGAGATGAAACAAATTGATACAGAGAACACTACATGTGTGACTATAGCAAGAGTAATCATAATTAGCTGAATTAGCTTTTAGTTAAAGCTTTCTTCCCTCTGTGGTCTCTGGACAGAGACATATCAGATTAAATCACTCCCTGTCTCTGTTGTTTTCAGTCTGGATAGAGAAAACACTCTCATTCGCTCCAGACAGGAAGAGTGCAGATGACATACTGGAGCCTGGCACTCCACAGGGATACAGAGAAGAGACACATACAGAGCATAACACACGACTCTGTATAAAGCAGACCACATGTACTTATAGCAGTACCTCCCCCATACTTGGGTTCCAGCACAAGATCCGGTTGTCTTTGGCGCTACTCAACAGCAGTTCAGGGTCAGCCTGGCACCAAGACACAGAGAGAACTCCCCTAAAATAGATCCAAAAGAAATCAGTCATATTTTATACACAGCCCACTTTCCAACCCTGTCACCAAGAAAGCAGCAGAAATGCTGCTTAAGATGAGAAATGCTAGTTCTCATCTTTACCCCCAACCAGATTCATCTGTGAAACAAAGCAGGCCTAGCAAAAAATTCATAGCTCTCCTAAGTCCAGTCTCCCAGATGCCGGCCTTTTAAAGATGGAGATCCTTGAAAAGACAACACAACAAGCAGGCCCTCACCTCGTGTGTCCTTCCAGCTGGCTCAAAGGAGAGGTAGCAAAACGTAAGTCCCATATTTGGATCACTGGCAAACGGTCATCCTCAGAGGAAAGGACTAGCTGGGTTGCAACTTCTGGATGCCAGGCCATTCCTGAGCAATGCATCTAGGGACAAAAATAGCATAGGCTGATAATTCAGCAAAGCAAGTTGGCAACAGCACTAATGGCCTAGAGCCACATCATTCTGCACTCCACTCCCTTTGAATGGTTGACATAAAGCAAGTCTAGCAATGTCTTGCTGTGGGAAGCAGGTATTTCTACCTTCTCTACACAGCAAAAAACCCACTAACCACACAGAAGTTGAAGGACTAATTCAAAGTTGATCTAGGAAGACAGCTGGGATTAAAACACAGGAGGCTTCTCATAAATGAGCTGTGAACATAGAAAATGAATGCAAGAGTGCCCTAATTTTATGAACAACTAGGGGTCTTGTTTCTCTATTTCATTAGGGAAAATAAGGGAGAGGTGCTTTGATGCTACAGCTCCAAGAGACCAGCCCAAACAGCTCCCACAATAAAAACACTTGATTCCAAGAGCCTCGCCCACTGCTTTGCAGTCACATGTGTCATGCAAGCTAGTCAGAATCACTGTCTTTCCTCCACTCACTCTGTTGCTGTGGTCACTGACTTTGATGATAGGCTCATTCTTCCTGAGGTCCCAAACCACAGCCTTTCCACTGGGGTGAGCGGAGGACAGGATGTGCTGCACTTGCCGATTCCAGGACACCACACTGACGTCTTCATGAGGCTGTCAAGACAAGAAAGCCACACATCCATTATTCCCATGTTGAGGGAACACTAATCACAGGATTCTGTCACTAGTTTAACTAAGGGATTTGAGGACATACAGATTCCTCTCTTCCATCACTGATCAACTAACTGGAAACAGCAGCACTGACCAGAAAGACTAGGGAGAATGAAATGCTCAGAATTCACAGTGGACAGATAAATTATATGGGGGAATGTCACCTGGAAAAGTACCTTTGCATTTTGGGAACAGGTACTGGATTCTGCATTGGCCAAGTGTGTCATAAATCAGTCCAGAGAGAACTGCAGCTGTGAGAATGTAGACGCTTCTACCCTGACTCCTGGCATAAACTTCAACGGAAAGATGACCTTGTGCAACATTTCAGGAGTGCAGCAAGGTGGAAAATGATGAAGCATTCAACACTAATTGCCCTTACTGTATCTACCGCAATGCAGGAGACAGGCAAGGAAACAAATGGGAAGCTTATTGGAAGAAAAACTTGGCCTGCTTTTAGGCAAGTTTACTACTTTTTTCACTTTCAGGAGTTGATTGCCCTGAATAACATAATCAGCATTAGAAGCTTCTTCCTCCCCAAACTCAGGAAACATTATCTGGGAGTAATAGCCAAGATGCACTAAATGGCTCACTGGCTCTGCTAGGGATATTACTTCCATGAGATATGAAAAGCTTCAGCTGAAGCCTGAAGTAAATTCATTCCTCAGAGAAGGTCCAATAAGCCTTCATAATCCACCACACATGTCCCAGCTGGATCACAAGATAAACTGGTCAGTTACTTGATTCAAATCCACAAAGAGCTTAACCATCCACATAAAGTGCATCCTTCCAGAGCTTGCCAGTCTACCTCTCCCCCCCCTTATAACACTCTTTCCACCTCCCCAGACTGAAGCTGATCAGTCAGTTCTGATTCATCTTTCTCCTGAGATGTCAAGGTCATTCCCCCTCACAGACTGACTAGACCAGGATAACTCCACACACTCACATCTTTTTGCCTTGCCTACTGAGATATAAAACTGCAGGGGTATTGCCCAGAGGAAAACTCATTTACCTGCGATTTAGCCCCTGGAGTCATAGGCACACTGAAGTTATTCAAGTCCCAGATGAAAATTTCAGAATCATTGGCTCCAGAAGCCAAGAGGTTACTCTGTAGAAAAAAGAAAAGCTCAGCTCAGTTTCACCTGTAAAAAGGGCAGACTTCTTAAAATTAAATGTAAGTAAAAAAACCAAAAACTTATGAAGTCAGCTGAGAGCTGCATTTCACAATCGCTGGTAAGCAGAAAGATACTAACCAGATTATAAACCAAGCATGTTTCTGGCCTCTGTGCCTTCACCTGTGCCGTGGTACAGACCTGCTTAAAATTTGTCTAGCAAGCTATGTGTGCAGGTGGCTGGTGTTACTAGTCATGAAACTCACCTGCCCCAAGCCTGGAAGCCACTGTCTCTGGCCAGCTAAGCCTTTGCCCTGCATCCGAGCACCAAGGACATTTCTTCTGAGAAGATGCAGGCTTTCCACAAGGGTCTGCAGACAACTTTCAATTTGCCTTTGTGCTACCACAAGAACTTGTGATCTGTTCACTATTTACTTACATTGCAGTTCCTTGAAGTATGACCAGAGCCCCACTGAATTAGACACCAATTGAACAAACAAAACCAAAAAAATTTCTGATTTCAAATGGTAATGGCCTAACATGTAACAGTATTACAAGACCTGTTTTTACAGAAAGGTAAGGGACTTGATCAAAGTCACAGAGGAATTCAGTGACAAAGCTGTGAACAGAACCCAAATCTGAGTCCCAAACCACAGTCTTGTGTCACAACTACCATACCTCTTTCAAGTTAAAAACTGTTCCTTCCATTTAAAAATCTCTAGACACAAGGGAAAAATATGTTTTTTAATTTAATATGGAGGTTAACTTCCATTTCGTTATAAGTAACTTAACGCTGCATACCTGGAAAGGGTTAAAGTCAAGAGCTCGAACAGGACCGGAATGCTTCTCTGTCTGCCCAATCACAGGCTCACTCTTTGAAGCCAAGATGCGATGTGCACTGTACATTGTCAGTACACCATTATCCCCTCCACCAATGATCACTCCAGAGGACTCCAGGGACCCATTTCCAAAGTTACCCCAGATCAGCTTATGAAACCTAAAAAAGAAAACAAAGCTAGCATAGGCCACAATATTCCATGGAAGTCAAGACACCCTCTGCATTTCCAAAAACCACATCCATGTTTCCACCTATCAAACAAAACCATCAGTCTGCACCTTAAATAATCATTTCCCTTTGAAGATGACTGTAGCTCTTGCATGGAAAAAAAAAAAAAAAGAAAAAGAAAAAGAAATTAGCTTCCTTCCAAAGACTTTTCAAGGGAACTTACAAAGGTAAAGCTAGGCTGTCTCTTTCGCCTCCCCACTTAAAACATTTTGGACCTCATACGGAGTTTGGTGGGTGAACCCCTCTAACCTATGCTATAGAAAATCAGATTACAGGACTATATGCCTTCTTTTCCAGAGTTATTATCTGAAAAATAAGCTTACCCACTGTAAAGCTGATAGTTACAAATCAACGCTGTGTTTTATACTGGGTGAAAATGTCACCCACACTGACAAGCGTAAGAAATCGCCTTGTGTTAAAAAGCTGGAAGACAAGTTTCATTCTGCCTGTATTTTCTTTATTGCAAATCCTTAGGCCCAGCAAATTCACATGATACAGAATGAGTCTCCTGACTGATTACCATGTAAGTCCTTTCAGATTTCTCCAATGGTCCAGCTGCTGTATTTTCATACACAACAGGATTTTTGCAACAAAAACATTCAGTTCTTGCCAACAGAGGACAATTGATCCAAAATATCAATTTATACCCCCAAAACATGAGCTCTTCATCTCCTCTCTTGTACCAGAAAAGCTCTTTTCAGTTCCACTGACTGATAGGTCAGCATGAGCCTCTAGTACCTGTTTGAGGCAGGAAGTGTTCCTCTCTGCTTCATGTCCAGGGAGGGATCCCTGAAGTCAACATCAAATACTTCCAAGGTGGCATTTGTACTGAAGGATGCATCCAGTTGCTGGGCAGATGTTCCTAGCAGAAGCACAAGGGCAACACAAGTGGGCAATTTTTTCAAGAGCACAAGATACAAACAGAGCAAGACACTGGAAACCCATTCTTCATAGTCAACCTTGGTGTTGCTCCTGTTCAAAGAAAGGACATGTCTGAACACCTCAGAAAGAGGAACCAACAACTATGACAAAGACTCTGAAAGAATTCAGAACTTCTTCAAGAAATTCTGTTCACCAGGGTCACTGTAGCACAAATAACTTTCTCTCTTGGGATAGATATAATTCTTATACCCTCTTCCAAGCAGCCACAGCTTCTGACATTAAGTCGAAGTATCTAAATTACAAATGCAGTCATATCATGAAACCCAGCCACAATTATGATCCCAAATACTTCTCTACATGGCTCCTCAACCATGACCAGATGTCTTGATCAGACCTTCTAAACCTAGTCTACAGCTAAAGCTCTTCAACCTTAGCCAACTAAACGCACCCCAGCAACCCACAGACAGCTAAGCAGTCACACAGTGGCGGCTTCCTTCCTTCTTGCTAGCTTACAGAATAAAAGCTAAAACCTTATTTAACATTGCCTAATGGGACACTGACAGGCAAACAGTTACCCAGTTACCACAGGGATGCTCTGGAACTGCCTATGGAATGGTAAGGCCCAAGAGACTATTAAAAAGCAGTATAAATTACAAAACTATGCAGTTTCTGATCTAAAGTAGACTGAAGCCAAGCCCTTTGGTACAACCAAAACTCTGGCCTTACTAGAGAAACACAAAATAGACTATCCCAAAAATTGTGATGTTGCTTTTAAGGCAACAGCTGAACTTCTGTCACTTTCTTTTGACACTCATACCTTTAAAAAGTCAAACCAACATGGCAGTGCTGCATAACTCAGGCAGGAGACAGAGCTGACTAGATCTCATGTTGAGCAGACAACCCAAGCTGTCAGATCCACATAAACACTAAGCTCACCTACTGCCATCTCAGTGAACAGGCTGACTTTGTGCTTCAGGAAACAAAATTATTGTAACAATAGCGAATAATTAATAACATCAACAAAATGCAAATTTAAGGTTTTGTAGAAGTATTGAAAATTCAATATCAATCAAAAGAGGCAACTTCAGGGACATTTCTCTTATTTGACTGTCAAGCCATGTGGTAATGTTTGAGGACTGACAAAGTAAAAGTGAGCTTAAATTAACATGATTAGAAGGAACTTTTTTTTTTCCACAGATATACCAAGTAAGTAAACTTACTTTGCTTCATTTTTTGTAGCAAGCAGGTGTTGGAGTTCATACAGACTTAATTAAATGTTAGATCAAAAATCACATGTTCACCCTTTGAAAAATCACTGGCCTTTAAGATGTCAAATTTGGGTATAAAAATAATCCCCTACAGGTCACTTTAAAAAAAAAAAAAAAAGTCTGTAATGGTTTTGGTATACTGCTTGCAAGTTTTCTAGAGATTATTAAGGTAGGAATTCTAGAAAGTTAAAACCAATACAACCCGACATAAAATCTCTCTGTGACTCATACTTTAATTTTCATGAATTGTGAAGAACTTTACCTGTTGCTAGATAAATGGGGTGGTTGTTTGCTGGACTCCATGCCTGGACAGCTGTTCGCTCAATTTCCTTTAGCTTCATTTTCTAGGCTCTAGAAGAAAATTCACACAGTAGTTAGACCAGTGGGACAAAGTCAGCATGAAAATAATCACATCAGTAACAAAATATCCCTCTTAGGAAGGTACCACAAGAACAAATTTCTCTCAACAGAGAAGTTACTTGCTATTTCCTGAGCTAGTTGATACAGTTTTATTGCAATGAATTAGGGCATTTTAGAATTCATTAAAAAAAAAACCACACAAAGAAATAAAACAACTTCAGATGCCTGATCCCAGATTTTCTTTCACAGTCCGCTGTCTTTTTCATATACCTCAATTACAAGAGAGTTTCAGTAAAAGGAAGGGGATCTATATAAAACAACATACTCAAGTCTTCAGTCCAGGCTGGTTTAAATCAGCTGCAGAAATTAACTGAAACAAATGTATTTGCAAAGCACTAGTTGCTCTGAACAAGCTGATTTCGGTATATACACAGGCAAAAAGGGAGCAGAAGGAATCTCAGGGCAGGCTAAATTCCAAGCAGAAAAGTGGCATGGCAACACAAAATTAAGTGCAATGCTATCACATGTCAGTTCAGTTAGGGTACTTTGTTCTCACTCCTCTGAGAGGTGAAAAGAAAAAATCATTTTACTTTCTGCTTGAGTTTGTAAATGGTATGAGAAAGTGAAAAGAAGTGATTTGAAAGTAACTTCTGGGTTTCAGTCTCAGCTCTGACCATGCTTCTTTTTATTTACTCTGGACAGATCAACTGACACCTGTAAAATGGCAACACAACTTCCCCAAGTCACTGGAAAGAGATTAATTGGGCAATAATGTAGCAGGATAATTTTAAGTTAATATCAAAGCAGGCAGCAAGGAGGCTGCAAAACTGAATATAAATACAAATTATTGTTCCACATAGGATCCTATTCTTGCTGAGGAGGAAGCACCCAGCACCTCTCAATCCCAGACTATGCCCAGGTCTTCTAGGCATGTCAGTGACTTAAATGATGTGTGGACACATTCACAGGCTAGCGCGGTCATTCCTATGAGCAGTTCCCAAACCTTTCAAGTTTGGCCGCAGTGCAGTCTTTTAACTCCATCTAAACAGAGCTGCTAACTATGCACTCATATGGTAGCGTGCTGAATAAAGTAAAACTGTCAGCAGGCAGCACAGTAAAGCACTCTGCATCTTGCCAGCTCACTGTGATTAACCTCTCCTGGTTACTTGATGCTGTTTGTGTGAGCTGGGCTGACAGTTAAACCACAGTCTGCATCACGTGGCTCTCTTCAGACACAGGGCTACAAGCATCAGTGCTTCAGAGTTTGGCTTTACTCAGGCCAGAGTATGGATGTGTATTAGTAAACAAGTCCATAAAGGTAGCTTGCTGTGGCCAGCCCACTGTCTGGCCAAAGCATAAAAATAAAACCCCAATAAAACAAAAAATCCACAGTTCTGAAAAAGTCTTGTGTCATCTTGTGGCTTATATGAAGCTAGGGCCTCCTGAAGGCCACAGAAGGGGAAATCTGGTCAGCGTTGATTCTTGGGCTTCGACCTCCTGGCTAATAACTCCACAGCCTTTTTAGGGTTTCTTCTCCACTCTACAAGTCAGAAGATAAGGAAATGCTCTTTCTCCCCCATGCACCATCAGGATATACCGTTTGATTAGAATTTATACAATGCTTTTTAGCATTAGCCTGCAGCAGTATCTCACAAAGCTCAAAATGCCTGTTGCTGTTCTCACATTAACCTTATCCCAATTAGCTGAGACCCAGAGGAATCTGAACAGAACTCTTATACAATGAAACAAGTGCAACTACTCCCTTATGCAGCCTAGGAACATATGTGGGAAGATCATCTCCTCATCACCATAACAGACCTCTAAAGCTTACTTTCCTATCTTCCAGCACTCACTTTGTGGGGTACTCATTAGGGTTCCATCACATTCTCTCTCCCAAGAAGTTTCAGCACCAACTCACCTGTCTCCCATACTAGTGCAGTCTCTTCCCTTCATCAGCAAGCAGGGAATGAAAATACCCCCAGGAGGACTCCGGTGAATCTGCTAGCAACAGCCTACAGCACAAGGCACCACCTGACTCCACTGATGTGGGGAAGCGGGACAGCTGATATATTCTTTACTAGTCCCTTTCCTGTCTCTTCCTCCTCCAGGAACAGTCCATGACTGTTCATACAGGCCTCACTGCTTCTTGTACTTTTGGGAGGACAACTCCCCTGCTAACCCATAAACATTATTAGACAATGGCCAAGAGACCTCTTCCCTCCAGTAAATTAACTGGAAACAATGAAGAGTGTAACCATCACGCACTTAGCCAGGTGAGCGGCACAAGCTCCCACTCCTTACCCTCTGTGCTTGACTGACTGCATGGCTAGCACAGTTTCCATTTAACAGGCAAATATTAAGACAAGCCTAGAAAACATGCAGAACAGTATTGATCAATTGTCCAACCTTTCTTGTCAATATAGCATTTTGCATATGAAAATCAACATTACTGTTCTCTTTTCACAAACTGTAGTCAAGACAGAATGGGAAGGTAAAGTGTCTTGCCCATTGTGACTCACCCAGACATAGGAAAGCAAACAAGGCATAATTTAAAGTGGCTCAATATCAACAGAACAACTGTAGAAGTGCTGGATCACAGGTATTGAATAGGTACACTGTGTCCCTGGTTCTCAAGGCAAAGCAGCATTAGTGCCAACAGACTTGAGAAGGCCCACAGGAGATGCATAAGGAGCAAAAGGACCACAGTACCACACCATCTCCTAAGCACCTTCTATCAGTTCAGCTTCATTGCAGCTCAGGTTTTGCAGGGATGCAGCCACATCTCCCTAAGTCAGTGGGCTCTGAGTTTGGAAGGCAAGCGGAATGAAAAAAGTAAGATTCTGATTTGAGTCTTACTCTTAGAGAAGCGATCGTTCTATACAGTGTGGATATCTGTATGCAGGACGGGACTCACGAGCCTTAAAGCAGGAAAAAGCTCTTCTTTAGCAATTTCTTGTGTCTGCTTGAGAAAAATTCACAAGTATTGAACTCTTTCACAGGATAATTTTTAGGGAGAGATTGCCACCTGCTGTCATCTCCTAAAACAGCATACAAGACTTCAAGAAAGCTCATGCTTTTTCTCAGGACCTTTAATTAATTAATCATAATTCCTCCTCCTCCTACAGACATCCGATTGCAGACCTAACATATTAACAAACCTCAGACCCAACAGGAGTCGCTGGACAGAAGCAGCATTTCCCTGCAGCCTCCCCCAGCCATGGTTTCCTGTACATTGTCCTTAAAAGGTAACACTGTCTGCAAAGCAAAACCCAGCTGGCCAGAGCAGTCCCCACCACTGGGAAATGGAGCATGCAGCTAAACAGTAAAAAGTAAAAGCACATGTTCTCAAATCATGACAGACCATGCAAACAATGCCGACAGAGACAAAAATTCTTCACCTACACTAACTTGAAATAATTGTGGCTTAGAATACATCCTAAAAGACTGTGGTGGTGGTTGTATTGGCTAACTGACCCTCAACGCTACCACGATAATCATCCCTGGTATCACTCCAGTAAAGCCTTCTCTCTCCTGCACCACCCAAATGCTGTCAACCAGAAATCCCCTCCTACAGAGTTTCCCAATCCTCCTCCTGCCACTGGGCACCCAACCATTCCAACCAGTCCTGATGCTGGACTTCCAGCACAACACACAAAGGAGCTGATAGCCTGATCCCCCTTAGCTAAAACTGAAACTTGAGCAGAAAAGACTTGTCCAAGGTCACCCAGGTGACAAGCAGCCACCCTAAGAATTGAAAAAGGCCTCTCAGCCATGACACAATGCTTAAGACACAAACCATCTCCACACACCAGCTTCATTTTATAATCTTTGTATTGCTTCTTTGCTTTGCATTGCTCTGACACTCTCCTTTCACAGCTCCCCAGTACTCCATAGCCAGGCTGTTCTCATAAGTGCTTATTATAAACCCTGATTACAGAGGGCAGAAGGCACACAGACACTAATCTCAGCTAATCGGTGGTGTTTACAAGGCGAGGCTGGTGCAGGGGAGGGCTCAGCACATTCCTCCATGACAGCTCCCGTGGTATATAAAGAAACTTCTTGTGCTCTGAGCACTTTCAAAAGCTATCACCAAGTGTCACAGCACCGTACAGATGGCAGTACATACACATGCACATCTGCTCCGCTTGCTCCATACCACAGCAGGACACTGTAGGACAGTGAAAAAGAGGGAAGGTCCAGGAGGAAAGTGCTGACCTCGGCCATCGGGTGTCATGAAACAAGCTCTCAGCAACGCCAGGCGCTTCTCCGCGGCCCAGACCAAGCAGCCCAGCTCCCCCTGGGCGCTCGCCGCCTGCCGCCGCACGGAAGCCTGCCATCCCCCGGCGAAGGGTAAGCAAGCTCCGGGGCCCCTGCAGCAGGAACGGAGCCACAGGGCCTGGGGACAGAGCTGGCACAGAGACACCGAGGCGGGAGGGGCAAGCCAGGCCTGAGCTGGGGGAACGGGGGCAAGGGAAGCAGCCCGGGGGCGCGGCGGGGCAGAGGCGCCGCGGGCGAGACTGGGCCAGCCCAGGGGCGGCTCCCGGGCCCCAACCCACGGTGGCAGGGCTGAGAAGCGCGAGGGCCGGAGCAGAAGCAGCCGCTCGGATCAGGCCGAGCGCAGCCTAGGCGGCAGGAGAAGAGGGAGGTGGAAGGCGGGCGGCGGCCCTTACCGGCTCACTGCCCTCCCCGCCGCGCCGCCGACCCAAGCCCGACCGGCTTCCACAGCTGAACACTCGCGACGGTGGCCGTCGGGAGCTGAAAAGCCCCCGCCCGCGAAGCACCACCCGTGACTCCGCCCCCGCGGCGCCGGAGGAAGAGCGCGCCGCCCGCCCCGCCGCGCATGCTCCAGGCTGAGGGGCCTGGGGGTGCGGCCGGTGCTGAGGTGCTGGTGGCCGGGCCTAGGCGTCGGGCCAGGGTGGAGCCACTTCGCCTTGCGGGGTTTGGCTGCTACTGCCCTTCGGGGGTGTTCCGAAAGGAGAGGGGGAAAGGGGTGGCGGCTGCTTTCAGTCTCTTCTGCCTGGGTTCGGGGTGTCTCCTCCTCAGCCACAGCACCACGACCGGGGGTCCCAACAGCAGCTGGGGCTCCCCAGACCAGAGGCTCCTGCTCCTAAGATACTCGAATTTGCTGCATCCGCTATTTTGAAATTGTTGATGCCGTAGGCCAAAGAACACCATAGCTGGTCTGCTGCCTTTGAAGTCACCGCCTTCAGAAGAACTTTGCCTCAGCTACAGATTTAAGCCTTGCTTTCAAGGGCATGCAAAAGGACAAGTCGCACAGCTCAGGAATGCATTTTCCTATAAGGAAATATATCTGCGGAGAAGGGCCCAGACGTTTTTCCCTCACCTCTCTCCTGTTTTGAGAAAATTTGCCTACACTACAACCCTCCTTTTTAAGGATTTATGAGCCATATTCTCTGCCCAATCCATTATGCCTTCTCCAAGACAAAAACCATCATGAAGTTAGTGGTTGGATACAGGCTAGGTGTGGAAGTTCCCAAAGGAGGAGGCAGCAAACAGTGCTGGGGCAGCGCAGCCGCATGGTACGCTGTACAAGGAGGGGACAGGCCCCAACCTGCCTCTGTGCAACTGCTGCATTAGCATCTTACATACACCAAGATAAGGTTCCTACCCCTGCCCTGATCATTTTCATTTTACTTGAAGACTGTTGCAATGTCCACAACATGTATATAGTGCTGTCACGTAACTACTGTGGAATGGAAAATCTTAAGTATCCCTAAGAAGCATTTTCCCCTGCGTACCACTTTGTAACAATTTAGTTTCAAGGTCCCCACACAGCTCTAAAAAAGAAAAACTTTAAAAAGCCTTCTGGGGTAAAACATAATTCTAGGCAAGAAGATGACAGCTTACAAAAGCCAGGAGTGGTGATTGTTCAGCACCTCCAAAGAGGTTAGTTTTATTTACATAGAAATATTTGTTATGTCCTAGTGTGAAGTCATGCAATTCTCCTGAACATACACCCTTATAGAAACCCTGACACAGACCAAGCTAACTGTCCTCTAGAATCTAGGGTTAAAAATCTTTATAGATCAGAAAATTATGAATCGGTCCTCAAACACCTGTTTCTCTTAAAGCACAAAACTAAGTCATGCAGGGTGTTGAGAGCAGAGTACAGTACCAAATTGATAGGAAGGACCCAGAACAGCCCAAGCCCTTAGCCTTCTGTGATCAGCCACTCCTGCAGCCAAACAGCAGGGTCTAAGACACAGCACAGGAGAGCTGACAGAACTTTCACTGCAAATTAGTACTGAAGGTACTGTCTCCTCCATTAACATGGGGGAAAACTTATGTTAAAGGAAGAGTGGAGCTGGAAAAATCTAGGAGCTTAAAATTGAATGTGTAACTTTCCCAAGCAAATTGCTGATGAAGCCAAAGGAGGCCCTAGACCAGTGGTTTGCAGCAAGACAGGCAGCCTTTGTGGGTCAGATGTAACTCCAGCCCTGGTGGATGAGCTCAGGCCATACAGGAGCAACGTGGGTATCTGTGCTCTTGGACCAAAGCCCAGGCACGGCACAAGAGATCTGGCCAGATCTGGACTTGCTCATTAACCTTTTCATATCACTGCTGTCCACAGCTCTGCCATCAGCATCAAGCTGTACACTGCAAGGCTCCATACCTCGCTCGTGCTCCTCACTGGTTGTGCAAGCTTCACTTAAGAGGACATCTAGAGCAGGAAGAGATCAAAGCCAAACCCCAGTAAGGACAGACAGTTATTCACATGGTATGAGACTCCCAAGCACTGGCACTCGCCAGTCTGGTTCTGCCTGTCATTTCACATTAAATGATGACACTCTAGTTCAACCCCAAGCAGCACCTGCAGTAAACCACTTCTTAACAAGTAGTATCTTAGACAAAAAAAACAGACTTAGGTAAGGAATGTTTCTGCACAAGGCATATAAAACTAGCAGCAGTCCCCAGCACTCAGAACTTTGCCCCACAGATACTAGCCTGTTTAGAAAAAGACAGCAAAAGTAGTTTAATTTCATTGGCCAATGTTCAGCCTTTCCAAAGCAACAGAGGACAATTAGCACAGTAGGTATCATTGTTATATTTCACTGCAGTTAGTGGGTGAACATTGAAGAACAAATGTTAACATATGCCACAGTGAACACTACAGAAGATGCCATCCCCAGAAGAGCTGACAAAGGAGAAACATAGCACTTCAGCAACTTTCAGATTTCATAGTGCGTCACCACCGGTGGCTCTTTATTCGGGTCTCCTCCTTTCTCCAGATACAGGTCATTGAAGGGATATTGCTTCGGTCCCTACAAGGAGAGAGAGAGTGGCAAATTCACCACATTCACCAAACAAATTAATGTGTAAGGGGAAAATGTCTCATCCCATCCCACCCCCAACCAAATCAAGGCTTGTCATTTACAACTTAAATTTCTACTTCTTAATGGCTTCAGCAGGAATACTAGAGTACAAGAAAGTAAATTCAGAAACAGAGCTCTTTCTATAAACCTTTAACAGAAACATCAAGGTGGTCTTGCATTTAATCTTAACCAACAGTTCATCTTGCAGCACGATAATATATTGTAAAAGCTGTTTGTGTATTCAGATGTATTTTTCAGAACTACATTCCAAGTGATCCAGATCAGGAGATATAACTAAAAACACATGACAAGAAGAGATAAAGCATTTGTGTGTGCATCTGCTTGAGGGGGAAGGAGAATACCTAGACCAAAGAAGGGATACTGTAAGAAGCATAGCTTAAGATTAGTTCCCTGTGAACAGGAACTGCTCACTGTGAAACAGAACCTGTGAGCTGAGCCAAGCTGGTCAACAGAACAACTCAGGTTGGATGAGGCCACAGGACATACTTTTGCCCATCCCCTGCCAGCAAGAGGGTTTTGCATTCATACATTACTCAGCTTCAGTAAAACCACTCTTCTGGGCATCAGCACTGACATAAAACACAGCTACCTTTCCTCCCTTTACCCAAGGGTGTCAACTCACCACAGGCATGTAAGACGGATAGATCTGTCCAAGACCAAACATGATCAGCATGGTACTCAAGAAGACAAGGAAGTGTTTGCGCATGGTGTGCCAGGGAACTGGAGTGGGGGATGTATCAACACGGTTCCGAATATACATATCAAAGTCCCAGTGCATCTAAAGAACAAAGGAAAACCACTGCACATTTACCAACAGTGCTCAACCTGCTTTTATCAAGGGAAATGTTTAACAGCATTCACAAAACTGCCAGAAGCTGTTTCATCTCCACCTCCCAAGTAGAGATAAAGCCACAGATAAGAAGTGATTTACCTATAGTCACAGCAAGTTGTCACTTACAGTAAAACTAAGGATTCCAAATTCTATCCTACGCTTATACCAGGCAATATGTTTAATTATATGATAGCAGCAGCTTTTATTTCCATACATAATCATTCTACCTTAGATTTGTTCCCCAGCACTGTTAAAAAGGCACAGTATAAATCAGTACCCTCATTCATGGGAATTCAGTTACATACACAAACAGAAGCAGCAGTGTTATTTCAAACAAAGCAGCAACTACCTGCCACATAGAAGGTTCCTCAAAAAAGGCAGAGCACCTGCCGCTGTTACTCCATGACAAGCACGGGACTCCTAGCAAACTAATATAATTCCCGATCAAAGCAGAAGGGCATTTAAGCTTCCACTCTGAAGTACACATAGGAAAGACCCAAGCATGTTCTGCCTATGGTCCCTTTTCACATTAATGAAAGTAGAGACCTCATTATTTTGCAGTTCAATACTGTCTCCAGCATCCCAGCACTTCCTCTTTGCACACAGAGCCATTTGCTATCAAACCCAGACAGCCAGCCTGAGCAGAATTCAGTTGTCTGAACAGAGGCATCTGCTGATACCTGGGATGCACCAGTATGTTCCACTTGGGTCCCTATTGCCATCCCATATGCAAGGGTACCTATACAAGCCCTGTACCAAGGACCAAAACAACACAGAATCACCACGGGTTTTTTTCATGTAATTCTACAATCACTGCAACATACTCTTTAAACTTTACTGAGGTACACATGCTATGATCCTCTTACATGTTTATACTAAGATGTATTACATACATGCTTGCACAATCTCTGCTTTCATTAATCAGAGCTCACGTCAATTACCAAGTTCAGTATTCACAGTTAGATTACAGTCATGCACAGAAAGACATGCAATAACTGAAAAAGTACTCCTGACAAGGAATTTGAAGAACTTAGATTTTGAGAGTTAACATAGGTGCTCTATTCATCCATTTCTCTTAAGGGTGTCTTGCAAACTTTCTTAAGAGAAAAACTCTTTATTTGTATTATATTCCAAAACAACCCTGGAGTAATAAAGCACCAATAGCTACTTCCATTGTACTAAAAGGACTTTTTTCAAATGATGGCTTCTTTGCTACATTATTTTGAACTAAGCTCTCATACTGAGTCAGATCAGGCAAAGGAAATGGATGAGACTTAGGAACTTAAGTCTGTAAAATTTCCCTCCTCATATGTAATAAGATGTTACCATTAGTCAGCACTTTCAAAATATTTACCCTGATGGCCACAGCCAAGTTTCACTCCAACTGACTGTCCCTGCTTGCATAGGCAACATGCACGTGCACTTGGCGATGCAATTATACAAAGAATTAAACAGAAAGCACTAACACGATGTGCATATTAGTACTTAATAGCACTGTAATCATAAAAGTCCTACTAGCATTCCTACCGGCTGTCCCCAGTTATGCCTCATGTCTTGCTGGTCCCACTGGTACCAGGGGTCTCTCTCATGAAGAGACTTATTAGGGAGCTTGGGGTAGTCACCATACCTGTGAGAAACAGACAAAAAAAAAACCCCAAACATACAAGAAATCCATATTAATTTAGACACATTTTGTAAGAGACAATATAGGATATGCCTATGGAAATGGAAGACTTAAACATTACTTTGTTTTTATAGCTCCTGTGCATATACATTTTTTAGATCACACAAGCAACCAGCACAACAATCATCACCTTGATACCAGTCATTGTAACAAACAGCATTACTCAAAGGGGCCCTTTTGGGCTATACTAGCTGAAGGAAAAACACAAGCTCAACTGAAATACAGAACCCTAGCTGTCTAGAGTTTTGCACATGTCAAAGTGTTTCACAACATTTAAACATCTCCCAACATCTTTATTCCAGAGGTGGTTTCCACAGCATGTGAAGTCTCTCACACAGTACTTTATTCACACAGGCCACCAACTCATTCCATTTGTTCCCACTTTAAATCACTGCTGTGTGCCTTCAAAGCTCTATGCTCACAGCACAGCACCTCCAAGCATTCAGCAGAGACTACCAGCCTGCAGCACCTGCCCGCAGAGCCGGCAGGGGCTGGCCTTGGCCTGCTCCCCGGCTGCAGGGCCATGGGACCCCCCCAGCTCACCCAAAGCCTTCGTCGGGGTAAGGCTCGTAGTCTTCCACCCGCATGTTGTACTTCTTTGCGGCAGCTGCCCGCTCCTCCGGTGTCCGGGGGTACGGCCCAGGCAGAAGGTCCTTGGACATCTCCGAGGCTGGCGGGAGAGCAGGGTCAGGCACGAGGAGCGCGGGCCCCGTCCGCAGCCGCGGCCAGGCCCGGGAGGTCGCGCCGCCCTCGCTCCCCGGCCCCCGCAGTCACCGGCCCACCGCCCTGAGGACACCCGGCCCACCGCCCTGAGGACACCCGCCCCGCCGCCGGCCGAGGCCCCCGCTGCCGTCCCCCCGCTCACCCGCCCGCGCCCCTGAGGGCGCTGCCGCGGCGACCCGCGCCACCCACAACCGGGCGGCCGCCCGCTGCCAGAGGACACTGCTCAGCCTGGCCACCGCCATCGCCGCCACCACCGCGCAGCCGCGACCGAGGGTGGCCGGGAGGGACAGAAGCGCTGCGGCGGGGCGGGGCTATCGCGGGGGCGGGGCAACCCCAGCCAGCGACTGCGCTGTGGGGTGCGGAGCTCCCGTCCAGGGCGTTAATTAATCAGCCGCTGTTATTATAATATTGACATAGGAGCTAATGGACGGAAAGGGCACCGGAGCGGTGTTTCACTCTGGCTGTCGTCGCCCGAGGCGGGGTGACGGGTATTGGTGGCACGTGTTACCTCCCGGCGCGGGGCAGCCTCCCGCCGCGCAGCCCGGTCGATGCTCCGGGGGGTCGATGCTGTGGCTGGCAGCGTTATGCAAATAGCCTTCTTTGTATCGGTATCGATAGTATTAAAGTTAATACCCAAATGTAATCGTCTTATCTCCGTGGAGCCAGGGAAACATGAACAGCTGAAATAGCATGTTAATTTAGTGATGCTATTCTTCCAAGCTAAGCGATATATTATTGTAGATAAAATCGATATGAGCATTAAAGGATTTTGCAGTTTACTTCATTATGTAAACTCTGTGGTAGTTGAACTCATTTTCTTTCAGTTATTCACATCAGCCATAATGGGTAATGTCTCTATAACAATCTACATTATAAACCTTTGCAGCTCAAAAACTGTCATGGACAATTTGTCATTAAAGTCATTCTTTCTAATAACAACATTAATCGCAAACCTACTAATCGAATGAAGGTAAGGATGGACCACAAACATATCTGTGATATGCAGCATGCCTGAGGTGGGGCATTGTCACAGGCTAGAACAGGGTCTTTTCACTTATCCCAAAGAAAGTCCTTATTATGTTGTTTTAGGGGCAGTGTCTTAATTCAGCCAACTCCTTTACAACCAACTATGCAGTAAAGTTAGCATGTCAATTAGCTATGTAATAAAGTTACTAAATTAGAGCCCAGCCCTCCAGTGCAGAGTCTGCTGGTGTTTCCCATGGATCAGAGTTCGGTGCCTTTGTCCCACCTCTGCAGCACACAGCACTTTGGGGACAGTAGGGTCACACTGGAAATGGGAACCTTTGGCTCCCAGCTGTGCTGTCGGTCTGGGCTCAGACCTCACTGCAGACTCAGATCATTGTTGGCTGCTCCTTATATCGGCTCCTCACTGCTAGGTTTTTATTTTCTGGCTTATGTTTGAGTCTCCCACAGATGCGGCTCTAGCTTCCTAAGCACCCAAACATGTTTGCAAATACGTTGTAAAACGTTTTCTTAACTTGTACAGGAATCACAGAATCACAGAAT
>WKFP01014128.1:843421-945035 GCA_011057875.1 Pterocles orientalis | reverse complement strand
AAGCAGCCTCACACTCACAAGCCCTGGTCCTCATGGGGGATTTCAACCACCCTGATATCTGTTGGAAGAACAACACAGCACAGCATAGGCAGGCCAGGAAGTTCCTGGAATGTGTCGATGACAACTTCCTTCTCCAAGTGATAGAGGAGCGAACCAGGAGAAGGACTATGCTGGACCTTGTTCTCACCAACAAGGAAGGGCTGGTGGGGAATGTGGAACTCAAGGGCAGCCTGAGATGCAGCGACCATGAGATGGTGGAGTTCAAGATCCTCACGGCAGTGAGGAGGGTGCACAGCAAACTCACTACCCTGGACTTTAGGAGAGTGGACTTTGGCCTCTTCAGGGACCTGCTTGGAAGAGTCTCATGGTATAAAGCCCTGGAGGGAAGAGAGGTCCAAGAAAGCTGGCCAATGTTCAAGGATCACTTCCTTCAGGCTCAGGGGCGATGCATCCCGACAAAGAGGAAGGCAGGCAAAAATGCCAGGAGGCCTGCATGGATGAACAAGGAACTCCTGAGCAAACAAAAACAGGAAGCCTACAGAGGGTGGAAGCAAGGGCAGGTAGCCTGGGGACAATACAGAGACACTGTCCATGAAGCCAGAGATCAGGTTAGGAAAGCTAACGCCCTAACAGAATTAAATATGGCCAAGGATGTTAAGGGTAACAGGAAGAACTTCTACAGGTATGTCAGCGATAAAAGGCGGACTAGGGAAAATGTGAGCCCCCTCCAGAAGAAAGCAGGAGACCTAGTGACCCAGGATATAGAGAAGGCTGAGGTACTTAATGAGTTCTTTTACCTCAGTCTTCACTGGCAAGAGCGTAAGCCACACTGCCCAAGTTGCAGAAGGCAAAGGCAGTGACTGAGAGAAGGGAGAACTGCCAGCTGTAGGAGAAGGTCAGGTTCGAGACCATTTAAGGAACCTGAAGGTGCACAAGTCCATGGGACCTGATGAGATACACCCACGGGCCCTGAGGGAACTGGCAGATGAAGTTGCCAAACCACTATCCACCATATTTGAGAAGTTGTGACACTGGTGAAGTTCCCGCAGACTGGAAAAGGGGAAACATAACTCCTATTTTTAAAAAAGGAAATAAAGAAGACTTGGGAAACTACAGTCCGGTCAGTCTCACCTCTGTGCCTGGCAAGATCATGGAGCAAATCCTCCTGGAATCTATGCTAAGGCACATGGATAACAAGCAGGTGATTGATGACAACCAACATGGCTTTACCAAGGGAAAATTATGCCTGACAAATTTGGTGGCCTTCTATGACTGGGCCATAGTGCTGGTGGATAGAGGAAGGGTAACTGACATCATCTGTCTGGACTTATGCAAAGCCTTTGACACAGTCCCACATGACATCCTTGTCTCTAAGTTGGAGGGACATGGATTTGACGGAAGGACCACTCGCTGGATAAGGAACTGGCTAGATGGCCGCACTCAGAGAGTTGTGGTCACTGCCTCAATGTCCAAGTGGAGACCAGTGACAAGTGGCGTTCCACAGGGGTAGGTACTGGGACCAGCGTTGTTTAACATCTTTGTTGGAGACATGGACAGCGGGATGGAGTGCACCCTCAGCAAGTTTGCTGATGACACCAAGCTGTGTGGTGTGGTGGACACGCTGGAGGGAAGGGACGCCATCCAGAGGGACCTGGACAGGCTTGAGAGATGGGCCCATGCAAACCTCATGAAATTTAACAAGGCCAAGTGCAAGGTCCTGCATGTGGGTCGAGGCAATCCCAACCACAAATACAGGCTGGATGGAGAATGGATAGAGAGCAGCCCTGAGGAGAAGGACTTGGGGGTATTGGTGGATGAGAAGCTCAACATGAGCCAGCAGTGTGTGCTTGCAGCCCAGAAAGCCCATCGTGTCCTGGGCTGCATCAAAAGAAGCATTAGCAGCAGGTCAGAGGAGGTGATTCTCCCCCTCTACTCTGCTCTTGTGAGAACCCACCTGGAGTACTGTGTTCAGATGTGGGGCCCCCAACATAAAAAAGACATGGACCTGTTGGAGACAGTCCAGAGGAGAGCCACAAAATTAATCAGAGGGCTGGAGCACCTCCCCTATGAGGACAGGCTGAAAGAGTTGGGGTTGTTCAGCCTGGAGAAGAGAAGGCTCTGAGGAGACTTAATTGCAGCCTTCCAGTACATGAAGGGGGCCTACAGGAGAGATGGGGAGGCACTCTTTATCGGGGAGGGTAGTGAAAGGACAAGGGGTAACGGGTATAAGCTGAAAGAGGGCAGATTTAGATTTTTTTTTACAAAAAAATTTTTCACTGTGAGGTTGGTGAGACACTGGAACAGGTTGCCCAGGGAGGTTGTGGATGCCCCATCCCTGGAGGTGTTCAAGGCCAGGCTGGATGAGGCTTTGAGCAACCTGGGCTAGTGGAGGGTGTCCCTGCCTGTGGCATGAGGGTTGGAACTTGATGATCTTTAAGGTCCTTTCCAACCTAAGCCATTCTATGATTCTGTGATACTAAATGTGCTGGGTTTCCTGAGCCCTTTTTTGTACTTATGCACTTCTAGTAGAAGAGGTAACTCTTATCACGGATGAGTTAGAGTGGTGACATTTGTCTGGGGATTATTCACGAGTGTGTTTGATAATTGATAGTGGCCAGTCTGTTTACAGTTTCCTCCTGCACTGTGACAGTGTTGTTCTTGCTCTAAAACTAAAATTAATTTTCCTTTGTGATTGTTTAAGCAGAACTGAGTTCTGTTCCCTTGTGTACGAGGAACTCTTTCATCAAAGCTTGGGACTTTTTGAAACTGTTTCCTTCCACAGGTGTTTATGGTGTATGGTGATAGAACAGGATCTCTAGGAGTAATGTCTCTTCATTGTGAAATCTTTCTGAAGAAATGTAGAGATGTGTCTTTGTGTTTGTGACAAGGCTTAATACTTGATTTCTGCTTGTCTCTGGGAAAATACAGGCTATATTTGCAGCAAACCCTGAATGACACAGTTGGAAGGAAGATTGTGGTGGATTTCCTTGGCTTCAACTGGAACTGGATTAACAAGCAGCAAGGGAAACGTGGCTGGGGTCAGCTGACTTCTAACTTGCTTCTTATTGGCATGGAAGGTAAGCAGTTTCCTCTGACTGGAGGAGAAGGGGAGAAGATTCAGTCAGCATTTATGTATTTCAATTCCAGAAGGTCTTTCAAATGGATTTTCCACTAGTTTCTTAGTGTTCCTTCAGAGCAGGCAGTTTAAAGCTTTGGGTTGGGAGAGGACTATTGTCAGAATTTAACTTGTCTTATAGAGAGGAAACAACCAAAGGAATAGCCTGTATTTCCCCAGGGAGGTACTGTGAATGCATGGGTGTAGTCGGCTCATGGAAAGACTCTGTGTGATGCTGGTAGGGCTTTATTTTCAGTAATTGCTAATCATATTCTGAGACCTGTTTATTGTTTTCTTGCTTAAGATGCTGTAGACTTAAAATGCTCAGAGTCTGCAGATTTAAAATGCACAAAGGTTTGCAAGTTGAGCAAAGTTAGTCTTCTAGGCTTTTCTTAGCATGTCCAATGTCTACCCAGGAGGAAACATTGATTATTCTGTGAAGCATTTGTTCTTATTTGAGCTGGTACACTGTGAGAAGGAATTATCTTTCAATTAAGAACTGAATTTCTTCCTGGAAGGCTAGAGGGCACTGGAGAACTTGAAGATGGATAAATCCTAAAAATATCTGAATAGAGTGGAATTCCAAATCCATGTGGAGACGGACTCATAGGCAGGTGCCTTAGGAGACAGGTACTACTACAGTGTTGACAAGGAGAACATTCTAGTAGAAAGTAATCTCTGTAATGGGGCAAGGAGTGTACACAGTTGTGTGAAATGGTGTGGCCTATAATCAATGTGGCCGTCGCATCCAATTATAATTATCCAATTATTATCCAATTATAATTACTTGGAAATTCATGGCTCTTCAGTTCTGACAGCAGATGTCTTTTCCCCTTTGCAACAAGTCCTACTCGACTTACAGTAGTTTGTCTTTGCCACTTGTTTTACTAGCTGAGAGAACTTCATGTAAAAGCACTGCACCAACATTTCACTAACTTCTAATATCGGCAGGTTATGCACAAGAACCAAGGAACTGTCTTGAACCAGTGTGTGCTAGAAAACAGTGTGTCCTTACAGGAGCATGTGGTTATATGAACTATTTAATGAAGTTATGGGTTAACTGTTATCTTTATTTAGTGAAAATACATATAAAGAGCAAGCTAAAAAGTAGTATCTGAACTAGCAAACAGCCTGAAAGACATAGTTTGAGGGGTAAAAAATGCCCCACCGTATTTGGAGATTTCATTAAATTTAAGATCTAGTGGTGACAGTCAAGCTTCAGAATTGTTAATCAGACTGAGGAGGTGCTATTGGGAGCCCCAAGGACAGAGAGATTTGTTTACTGGTTTTCTTGCAAAACTACTAGGACTTTTTTCAGAATCAGACTGTTGAACTCCTTTTCTCTAGACTAATAATTTTTGAAAGTCCATTCCACAACTTGTCATCTAAGCAGAGTGTTTTATGAGAAAGCTCCCTGTCAACATTTGCCATCTGCTGTTCATTGAAACAAGCTGGAAATCCTAATCCTGTAGAGCATAAATTGCTGAATATGGATTTAGAATGGAAATTAAGTGGAGTAACAAAACTGCTCAATTAAGGCTGACGGATATAGTGATCAGTTTGTAACATTCCTGTGGTCATTTGCCTTGTTTAGTTTTCTGAATATCTGGGAGTTTACTTACTGTCTTTAGCAAGCAATATAACTTGCTCCTGTCTTTCATACCTGTACGTGAGAGGGTCCTGATTGTCATATTTTCTCTCTGTTTAGGGAATGTGACACCAGCTCATTATGATGAGCAGCAGAACTTCTTCGCTCAGATTAAAGGTTACAAGAGGTGTATCCTGTTCCCTCCTGATCAGTTTGAGTGCCTCTACCCTTATCCTGTGCACCATCCATGCGACAGACAGAGCCAGGTGAGTGTTCTCTGCTCCACGCTAGGTGGGAGGAAGCTGCACTGGAATGAAAGCTGCATACCACCTGTTGAGCTTTTGCCAAACCTGTGTTCAGATCTGTTAACTGGTGGATACATTGGGAACAGGTGGAAGGACTGGTGTTGTTTCTGTTTGTGTCTGGTCCTGACTTGCCAGTACTAGGGCTGTGAACATCATCCTACTGATAGCATAACAGAATTGCAGTTGCTACCTTCTCTGTTCTGTTTTGTTGATCACTTGGTTGAACACAGATTTGCTCATAGACAAATTGCAGGGCTCTTGTCTAAGTTGGTGGTGTTTTGGGGGTACTGCAGGACCTCGCAATGGAGTTAAGATGTGAATGGGAATGTATAGGGAAGAAGAGGATGATTTGATACTGAGAGCCAATAATGAGAAATGTCATTGCAGGGAGTTCTTCTGAGTTTCTTAATGTTTTCTTCTGTTAGGTGGACTTTGACAATCCTGACTATGAGAAGTTTCCAAACTTCCGGAGCGTGGTTGGCTATGAGACCGTGGTGGGGCCAGGGGATGTGCTCTATATACCTATGTACTGGTAAGAAGGACGTTGGGGCTGCACGGTGATGAGCAAACAGAATTTTAAAAGGTCTTCTGCTTAAAGTGTTGGGTTGGCTCTTAAGAGAATTTTGTTTTGACTTCTCCAGCAAGTGCATTATTTTCAGTGATATCTTGGGCTCATCTGCTTCTACTTCCTATCCGTTGGATGGGAGTGGCAATTCTCCCTGACATTACATTGTTGTGCAAGTATTCCACTAATATGGGAGAAAAGGATCTGTATTTAAATAAAGAAAGCTTTCCAGAAGTTCTGATATCTTGATGATGGAGATATAGGGCAAGGCTTGTCTAGTGCTGTCTGAACTTATCCATCCAAGGTGTTTCACTATAAGCTACAGCAATAGTTTCTTTCCTTCTTTTTTTTTTTTTTTTTTGTGGTTTCCGTACAGGTGGCACCACATTGAGTCTCTCCTGAATGGGGGGATTACCATCACTGTGAACTTCTGGTACAAGGTGAGTACAAGCACCTTCCTGTGCAGCTTGGATAGCTCTATCCTGGAGGATTTTTTCAGGTAGAGGTGTATTGTCATGTGTTGTAAAAGTGAGAACTTCATGGCACCAAATCCTTTACTTTAAAGCTGAAAGCTACTTTCTCCCTTTCAAGTAGTGTGTGAAGAAGTGGGTGGCTGTCAGAAGGAGGAATAATCTGCCAATTCAGGAGTAGCAATGAACTATTTTTGATATTTCAGGGTGCCCCAACCCCAAAGAGAATTGAATATCCACTGAAGGCTCATCAGAAAGTGGCAATAATGAGGAACATTGAGAAGATGTTGGGAGAAGCCTTAGGAAATCCACAAGAGGTATGAAAAAGAACCATATAGTGACTGCTGTTGAAATTGTTATTGCTTGATGCAAAATTCCAGATGCCAACTATTTTGCTCTGCAGGTGTCACAGTGAGGGTAGGAGAAAGCAGGGTTTCTCTATTGCTGTCAGTGGTTCTTTCTGCTGTCTTCAGAAGGTCTTTTGGCTAAAAAAGGCAAGCTCTTTAAATTATAATTCTGGAGAGGTCTGCTACAAACAATGGCATAATTGTTCTTGTATGGGGGAAAGTGTGCTTTGGCTTTGGGCACTGCCAGGAAAGCGTTGCTCCCAAATTCTCCTTAGGCTTCTGTGCAGCAATGATACCCAGTTCTTGTCAGAAAAATGAAGCTGTTTTACCTGTTGAATCCAAATCTCTTTAAAGAAGAGAAATCTCTTGTATTGAGTCATGTACTTCCCCCTTAACACACATCTCAGTCATCTCTGAATTCTTTACAGTTTTAACCAACTGTATTTCAAAAACAGATTGAAGTGCTAAGGGTGTGCTTTTGAAGATCTGATCTGAAAGTGGAAATACTGGATGTGAATAGAAATATTTTCCATGATCTGTAACCCTTACAACTGTGCAGGAACTCCTCTTCAGCGTGCATGTGAGATCATGACTCCTCTGAGATTATCTTATTACCATAGCATGCTGAACTTCCCTTGGTGATCAGGCAGTGCTGACAAATGGGAGTGAAAACAAAACCTTAGCAAAATTGTCAGTCCTAGCCTTCCTTCTGAGTGACACCGAGGACCAGAGAGGATTGAGTGAGTAAGAATGTTCCTTCTCTGCCCTGCAAAAGGCAAGCCCTGATGACTGTTGGCTCCTTTTAATAGCATTTACTGAGAAATCACAAATCTAGGGTGGGAGGTGAAAAAGTTTCAAAGAAATACTGTGGATGCAATGTTTTAGTGACAGCTACAGCTGGGTGTTGGCAGAGAACCCTGCAATTTTTGTAAGGTATTTGAGGCACAAGGGTGCACCTGTGTTTTATCTGGAAGATACTTTGAAACTGATTTGGTGAACCTTTAGGCTCCTTTTGTTTACTGAGGTGCTCTGCCCTCGGCTGCTCAGCTCGAAAGGTGGTGTGATGCAGAGGGAGCAGGCTCTGTAGCCACCATTTCTGTGTAACTGTCCCAGCTAACAATCTGGTTTTGCTTTGAACAGGTGGGTCCCTTGTTGAATATGATGATTAAGGGGCGTTATGACTAATGCCTGGCTGCCCGGGTGACTGATGTTGGAGCTGCTTTGTTCACAAGCAATGGAAGATAACTGAGCGCTAGTATTGCACGCAGCACTTAACAGACTGATGGGTTTCCTGGCCCATCCCTGCCCCACTACAATAACAGGGGCTACTGGAACTGCAGAACTTTTAGTATCCCATTCATCCTCCACTCTCGTCTAACCGAACCTCCCGAGAAAGAGTCTGCACTTATTGGAAGCTTCATGCTCGTTAACTTGGTTTTTCTCCGTTTGCCCCGTTTACCACAAGAAGGAGCATGGCTTCTGGCACTTGGATGTGTTGCTTCAGGATTTTCAGGCATTTGAAGAAGAGCTTGGAGGAGAACCGGGAGTGATCGTGTGTCCTCAGCCACATGGGATTTGGACTTTCTGGCTGGGTTTATCTGTTGGTGCCTGCAGTAGATATAGGATGGGAAGTGATAGGTTTGACAGTCCTCTGTTGTTAGAGGACCTATCCATGCTCAACTCTGGCACCTTTTTGTATACGGGGACGAACATGTGAGGTGTGCTGTGTGTGATGAGCAACTGGACAAATGATTCAATTTCTTTGACTTAAGGCATCTATGCTTTGGGCTTAGTACAGGGTAGAAATAAGAGTGAATTCATCTAGTGTGTGAGCACCAAATCCTATGCTCCCTGAATGACATCTGTGTTGTAGGAGTCTAGATAAATCTCCTTTCTGACAGCTTTGTCTGGGGAGTGAAGGCTTTTCTCCTGCTCTTCTGAAGCTGCAGTGTGGTTAAAAGGGGATGTAGTGTTATGAAGGGAGATGCATAAATGTGAGGGCACTGTTCAAGTCTTGAATAATTAAGCCACATTTTTAAATTAAATTCCCCAGGGGTGCTGAGCTGTCAAAATGCAGTGTCAGGTAGGTGCAGAGCCTCCCTTTTCCCTGCCAGGGATGCTGGCTTTTCAGGCTAACATGGGAAAGTGCCCTTTTTACTGAAACTGCAAGAACTCAAGTGTGTGTGGCTGAGCACAGGCGTGCATGTTTGTGTGATGTTGTGTGGCTCCTGTCCATCAGTTAAATCCATGCCAGTGTGTGATTCCTTTCCTTGTACAGTCATGGGAAAGAGGTCAGGGCTTTCTGTTTAAATGTGGTTATGTTTATCTTGATCCTTTTTGTGTTCCGGGATTTGATGTGGCGGGCTGGGAAGTGACAAAGAGCAGGGTGCAGGAACCAGACAAGCCTCTATTTAAGAGTCCTCAGCAATCACCCTGAAAAAAATCACTTTGCTTCCTCCTCCTCCTCTTCCATGCAAAAGCCCTAGGCTCTTATGGAGGCTGGCTTTTTATTCCCTGAGGTGTGGTGCACTGCTGTCCCTTGTTTGGGGTGTGGTGCAAAGGTCTTGTATATTTGATGCGGTTGTAGTAGGTCCCAAGAGTTACAGGTAGGAGAAGCTGCTTCATAGCCCATATATCTCATGCCAGAGAGTAGTGGGGAATTTGTTACGTTGAGATTTCCAGTGTTGTCCCTATTCTTTGGGGCTTGTTCTGACGTGGGATTCTGATAAAAGTGTTGAGAACATGCTGCTCAAGAAGTGTTCCATTTTTTCCTCAGGTCCCATCTTTTGCTGGGACAGCTCATGCACCACTTGCACTGAGCTTGTCTTGCACACAGGTGAAAGGCTTCTCAAACAGGAGGTCCCAGGGGCTAGTTTTCTGGCTGCTTTACAGGTCAGAACAAATGAAGTGTAATTGGCAGCTGCAGGGTCCTTGTTTAAGAGAAGTGTCTGTGTCACTGAGTAGTCTGACTGCCATGTTACTTGTTGCAGACTCTCCAGGGCTGTGGTTAGATCCAGACGAAGGTCACTCAGCTAGATATTTATCAGTGCTCAGCCTTTGGGCAGGTGAGGCAGAAGGCTAAGCTGCTGCCTCTGGCCAAAAGCAAGGCCTTCCCAGGAATGAATCCTGGGCACCTGCCTGTGGTTGAAAGATGCTCTAATGAAATCCCATCTCTGTGCTATTTATTCAGCACATAGTAGTCTCCAGTACTGCTTGTTAGACACCATCAACTCTTGAAGCTCAGGGTGGGAGTTCATATCCATGTGGAGAGGGAATGGTACTTACACAACTTTAGGATCTTTTTTTTTTCTTTATTTGCCAAAGGTCTAACTTCTAAAGTGTCTGAACAGGTTTTGCTGCACTTGACTTTGTGAAAGCTCATTTACAATGCACTGATGGACTGACTCCCCCCTTCCCTTTTCACCTTGTGCTTCAATGACCTCTGCCATGGTATTGGGAAGCTGTGTGTGTTCTCTACTAGGGGTGTGTGTGCAGGGGGTGGGGTGTGACAAACACACGGTACCTTCTGGAGTGTAGTTCTTAAATACAACCAATGCTGAACAACAAAACTGTGTGGCTTTTATTTTGTGAGTGGCTGTATAGGAGATCTGTATAAGATGTGTGCATAAAGTTACCTTTCAGTCTTTGTAATAACTCCACTTGTGTTCTGCACTGATGAAAACTGCTGGTCTCCAGAACTGTCTTCAAAACATCAATACCAACTGCATTTTATTGTGTGTCTTTCACAACTTTCCCCATACTACTTCTGTAAGTCTGAAAGGAAAGGTGGGAGTAAGATGATATCCTTGAACCCTGTTAACAAGTGTTGGTGAGGAGGGAACAAATTCCCCTCCCTACTGACCTGAATGTTGTCACCATGCTCTGGTCACTGACAGGATGACAGAGCAAATGACGCTATCAGTTGCTTATCATTTAGAATCATAGAAAGATTAGGGTTGGAAAGGACCTTTAAAGATCAAGTTCCCAACCCCCTGCCAGAGTCAGGGACACCTTCTGCTGGACCAGGTTCCTCGAAGCCTCACCCAACCTGGCCTTGAACGCCCAGGGATGGGCATCTACAACTTCCCTGGGCAATTTGGGATATCTTGTCCTCCATTTGGTCCTTTATGCAATTCATACTTTGGTCAAGGAGATTTTGGAGGGAGGCATCATCTGTGTACCTCTACTCCACCAAGCAGCCTCTCTACCTAATGAAGATACAGGTTATTTTATGGTAATATTAACTCTGCAGCAATCGTGGCATCTAACCATCAGTGAAATGTTGGCTAAATCTGAACAAAATTCTAATGTGTAGTAAAATGGGGAGGAGTTGAACAGAGATCAGGGATGAAGAGAGATGGGGGGAGAGAGAGACAGCTGTTTGAGCCTGGGCTGCCGCAACTGGCATTCTCTCCTCCCACCCATGGGGGACAGGGTGAATGTGTAGGGAGTAGGAAAGACAAGTGGATAAAGTCTTCTGTGACCATGGGCGTTCACCGTTCTCTGTTGAGATCATCATCTCTGAACGCACACTTGCTTCTGTTCCACTGAACTTGGTGGTCTCTCATGTCCAATCCTGTAGTCTTTCTGTTATATGTGTGCCTCTTTGGTAACATGCACCACTGGCACCACAAAGACCAGAAATGTCTCAAGTTGTGCAGAGAAGTAGAGGAAGCTGATGAATGAGAACCGTGTCATTTGAAAACCAGATCAGACTCCAAGATATTTCATGTGTACTTTCAGTCTTTTCCTTGTTCTTTGAAAAGGAATTTTCTAAGGTAGAAGTTACTTTTCTCTTAATCCTTGTAGATCATGGCTGCAGTATTTTTCCCGTAGAAAGAGAAGAGCATGGGGTTTCAGTCTGATGCACTGTTTTACCCCTTTGGTGATCAGGGTCGTGTTCAGCTTGGTGATCACCCAGAAAATTTGGAGTGATAAAGCAGGTCCAAGGTGAAGCCAGCAGGTCAGGATCAGGGCCAGGATTGAGGAGGTTTGAGACAGCTGCAATGCAGGAGCAATTAACACAGGTGGGGGTGGAGGGGGGAGATCCTCAGCATCAAAGCAGCTCTTGAGGAAAAGAGGGGTAGGCCTGGGCTGAGGCTGCTGCTGCTTCCCTTGCAACAGTTCATAGCAAACTGACCTTGAACACAGCCATCTGGTCTTTGAAGTCCTAGAATGGAGATGGTGCACTAAGGGTCTTGACAACCTCTTGGAAGGCATCTGTGATGATGCATGCTCAATCCATGCTGCCATCCCAGCCCCAGAAGCAGAGCAGCAACTGCAACAGGGGGGTACTGCCTTTATGTGTGTCTTTGTTCAAAGCACTTGTTTTCTAAGGCTCCCTTCTGCCATGTGTGTGTGAGGAGCTTCCTCGCATTCTGGTTTAGGGTCTTCATCTTCCTTTCCTGTTTTGGAGATGGCACCTCTCCTGGCAATGTCCTGGAAAGTCCTGAAGTCACCATCTTCCCTGGATGCTTTTCTGCATTGGTGCTGCCTGGAAGGAAAAGGAAAGAGATGCTGTTACTGTGACAAACACATGCAAAGTAAGTTCTAATTACTGCCTCACAAAGTCAAATATTTGTTGCAAGCAGAGGACTAATTGTGGGGGGAGGGAGCGGAAGTCAAGGCTCTTGGAGTGTAAGTGGAACAGATGCCCGGACGCCTTGGGGAAACGCAGCTTTCCTCCACAAATCAGAGCTTTAAATTACAAGGCTTTTACCAACGAGAACAGTTGTGGGAAGTCGTCTGCTCTCATTTGCGTAATGGCTTCTGTCACTGGTGATTAGACACAGGATGAAGGAAAAGAAATTTGACAATTAGGAATGAGCGATCATTAATCAGAATCTTTGTTAGAAGGAGGAAAGGGGGGGAGAATATCCTGTAAACAATGGAGGCAGCCACTAGAGCCACAGTGAAGTCCATGAGGTGCATAACTCTGAGTGCTACTGTTGCTCTTCAGAGCCCCCTCCACCTAGATACCAAGGAGCACCAAAGGTCTTGGCTTGGTTGGAAAACTTGCGGAGTAAGGCAGCTAGGCGAAATCCTTCTCATGCTCTTCAGTGATTCTCAGTTATCTGCTTAGTGAGGGAGAGAGCACACCTGGGAGCCCTCTCCTTGCGCCATGAACACCTTGTGCTTCCTTTTCAGTGCCTGGCTGCAAACTGCCAGCAAAAACCACAGAAACAACTTATAAACTTTTGCCATCTCCTTTTCCCACACCTTACATGCAGCCCTGCAGTTTCTGGTGTGGAGGAGAGCAGGCATCGGCCTTGACTGGCATGCAGAAAGATTGGGATGAGCAACATGACAGCAGTTCCAGGCTCTTTTCCTCATAATGTTATTTCCTACAAGAGCACAGAGGAACGTGATAGGCTGCATGACAGGAAAATACTGGAAGGCAGTTGTGACTTCTCCATGTCTGTTGTTTGCTGGCTTAGCGTCATCCAGCCATGCACGATCCAGTGTCTGCATTTGTTTGGGTTTTGTGGGTTTTGATTAAATTATTAGAACATATAAAATCTATGTTACCTATTTTTCCTACAGCTGTCATTCAAAGTCTTGTCAATTTAAACATTTTGGTGTAGTTTACACTGCTTTTGATTAGATCAACATTTATAACTTGGGAGGGGAGATGACAGACCATTTGTGGGGCATATAAGGTTGGTTGGTGCATCTCAAACTTATTGGATTCATTGATTTCAGTGACAGCTCCTGTCTCTGCAAGACTGGGTTATTCACTTGAGACAGAGGTCTCCATCAAGGTGATTATTATTTCTGTGACTGGAAATCAAAGCAGATGCTTCCAAAGGGGAGAGCTGAAGCCACATTGCCTTGTTCCCAACTAGCTCTAAGCTCAGACAAATGACAGCACCTTGGATTTTCAGCCTCTTCCTGTGGGTATTGGTACTCACCACAGGAACTCAAAATGAAAAAGAAAACAGTGGATCTCAAAACAGGATCTAACAAGCTTTTCATCCAGTGCTCATCAGGAGAGAAGTTAGAATCATAACTGGTCACATTGCTCGGGGTGGGGAGATGTGTCAGGTGGTGACTTTTTTCCCCTCTTAAACATCTGAGGGGAGGGCTGCTTCTCATTCACTGCAACATTTTAAATGCATGCTTAAATTTGGAGGAGTGCATCTCATGCTGTTTGTGGATGGTAAGGCAGTTTGTGGTGATGTAGGGTTGCTGTCAGAATTCACTTCACAAAATTGCTTTAAACCCTGAGAAAGCCCAGACTTTGACACAGCAGGTTATTGCCCTTGCTGTAGGAAATGTCACTGTGCTGGATGGCAGGAGCCACAGGTATGACTTTAATCTTGGAGATTCAGTTGTGGTTTTTCTTGGATAGTCAGGATTTGCCATTGAATGCCTTGACAGAAAGGACCTTTAGATGTGACTTGAAACCCCTTGGGAAGCCAGGAAGGGAAGAAAGTGTATGCTATCCTGTACGTAGGTAACCTGCGTTACGTGGTCTGCTGCACACTCTGTGCTTCCTGAGCTGCTTGAGCACTGCTGGCTTCGTGCAATGAGCTGTGTGAAGCTTCTGGCTGAGCTGAAAGCAGCTGAAGGAATGAGGTCAAATAATTTGCTTCTATAAAAGGACAGTCCCTGTGCCCACAGAGAGGGGTTACTTTATCTGGGAGAGCTTAGTACCATGGGCAATAAACTGCTTCTGCCCAAGCCTGGCTGCTCCAAGTTCCTCTGCCAGGAACTTTGATAGTCTCTCGGAAGCTGCTCCTGTCCATCTGTGTTTCACTGGGGTAAAATGCTTCTGGCAGCAGAGAATTACTGGTGCTGGTGGGTATTTAGGTCAAATGCCAGCCACTACAGGCTGTGGAGCTGGAGGGAATGGGGCAGTAAGACCTTGCTTGGCATTTGAGGCAGTAGGCTTCTAATCTGTCAGGTCATGTGAACTGCAGAGATTTGTAGATCTGGGCAGTCGCAGGGTAGTGTTACTTGAGATGTCACGTCTGACACACTCTGGCAGGGCAGACCTTAGTGCTCTCTGAGCCTATGATCGGTGGTGGTACAAACCTGGGGGGTGAGCAGGGGTGGGAATCTCTAAGTGGAGTTTGGGGCTCTGAAGGACCCATTCATCTGCCACCAGTTCACTCCAAGCCACAGTCTGGGGCCCCTTACTTTCACCTCCTCTCCAGTGCAGAGACAATCCTGTGTCTCCTGCTTTTGCTATTTGTTTATATCTCTCCGTATCCCATCTGTCTTTCTCTCCTCCTTCCTCCCCTTCCTTTTCCCTCCCTCTCCCTCCTCCCCCTCATTCCCTGTAAGCGATTAATCATTTTGACAGGCTCGGCAATGGCCTTTATTTCCTTCAGGCGGCCAAGAAATGTCTGTGAGCACCTTCTCTGACACCCCTCATGTTCTCTCTCCAATCAGATCAGCCACTTCACTTGGAGTGACACCACTAGAAGTGTGGGGAGGGCAGCAGGGGGGAAACTCCAGCAGAGCCAGCTGGGGAAATGGGCAGTGGGGCAGCATCCAGTTGGGGTGCCATGTGGGCCCCTGTTAGCCATGGTGAATATGTCATTTCACTATAGCTTGAATGTGCCATACTTCGCTCCTTCCCTCTCCCCAGGCTACCCTTCAAACCTTGGTTTCAGTGCAAAGGCGGTTGGGAAGAAATCAGGCTGCTCGGAAAAATATCAGCTTCCAACAGAGTGGCTGGAGGGAAGAGCTATCAGAGAAGAAAGAGAGCAGACTGGGATCATCAAGGGAAAAAGAATGGGGATGGATCTGCAGATGCAAAGCCTTCCTGGGAAACTCCCCTTTGTCTTGTGCAGGAAGGAACTTGTCTCTGAGCCTCTGTCATGGTTCACTTGGATACGTCATATTGTCATGAGGATGCCCTCCTTTCACCTGCAGTTGGGGGAGCTCTCTGGCCGAGGTACATGATATTGCAAATGCTCTGCCATCTAACTAGAATGAAAATAGGGTGGATCAGGGTACATGATGTTCCCAAAAGAGTTTATCTGCTCTAATCAAGCTTTACAGAATCCTCCTTCCCCTTGGCATGGGACCAAGGGATGATATACCTCTAGAGATACTTTTTTTTCTCTTAGCATGAAAGCAGATAGCCTCCACATTGGGAAGGAGAGGCCCAGGAATAACCATTCTACCCAGGGCCTCTGGGGATGTCTAGAGACCCTTTGTGCAGAGGAGTGGATTGTTACAAACAGTTACAGAAGTGCAGGAGATAGCGAAGAAGAAAAATAAGCTGAAGATGTTGCACTAGAAGTCAGATAGAATGTGATGTAAAGATCTTGCATTAGGTGGTCAGGTATCTTAAGGCAGGAGAGTGGTTATAGTGACTCAAGGGATTCTCTCTAGTCTGTTGTTCCTATTCAACAAGTAAGTAAGCCCTGAGCCAAGACTAAGAGACAGTGAACAGGCTCATCATGGATGAAAGGCCCTAGGGTAAGACTGCCATAACTCTTCAGGAAGGGCAAAGAGCATGGCACATGGGGGTGTCTGTCCTTGGAAGCTGCCACCTCTTGAGATGAGACAAGGCAGGAACACAAAGGCAAAACCACCTAGCTCAATGCAACTACACCTCAGAGGAGTAGCCAAGCAGGTGGTAGCTCTCAATTGACTCTGGGAAGCTCACACCCTCTTATGAAACATCAATGCTTGCTCTTCACCACATGAGCTTGAGTTCTTGCCCTACATGAAAGGCACGAGAGTCAGTTTTAACTGCAGGTCCTGCTAGCAGCAGGCTGGATGAGTTCTGTGAAGATGCTGAAGGAAAACCACAATCTCACTTCCTACATCTCCCTGTTTGTTTTCTCCTTGTGAAGAGGTTGCCCTTCAGGTACAGACCTAACAGCTGATACAGCCTGAGTCCAAAGGGAGGGCAGTGAGCTCGTCTGGAATAAATGTCTTTGCCCCTTGTGGGCTGACTCTGCATGAGATCTCTGGAAGGTAGGAAGACTTGAACTAAAGAGGAGTTAACAGGCACTTTCCAGCAGATGAAAAGGCAGTGTGGACTTCCTCTGACAGACATGCTGCTCCATGTCTTGGGAGTGACCTCTGCCAAAGTCACTGATGAATTTTTCTAAGCTAACATTTCTCTCAAGGAAATATTGATTTTTGTGCTGGTGGTGCTAAGCACTGTTGTTGAATGAGAGGTTATAAATGCTTGGCAGAACAGTGGTGGCCCTTCTTGGCAGCTAGACTTACTGCTCTGCAAGCCAGCTTTCTACAGGCTTGTTCTCATGTGTCCAGGGTGAGGAACACTGCCTCTGTAGTTCCAGGCTAGTGACTACTGATGGTTTCTGTGCCTCTTCTCCAGTGTGAGGTAGTTATGTTTGCTCCCTTGTGTTTGGTGAAGGATGGGAGACATGCATTAGTAGAAAATGGCCTGTCCCTGGACAATTTACATTGAGTAATAGGTTTCTTTCTTGAATATAACATAAGAAGGGAACATTGCAGAAGTCTTAATAGTTCATCTCAGTGCTGGGAGTTTTCAGAGATAATGTATGAGTTCTTCAGAAATTAAGTCCAACCAATGCAGTTAGTGCTGGCTATCCTAGAAAGCCTGTTTCAAATCATTAACAGCCCTAGTGAGATCTAGGTCTTTTAAGAGTTCCTGCCTGTTGTGTGCACTCAAGGCTTTGAATCATGTAGCACTGCAGTGATAAAAGTTGTCTTTGCCCTCCCAAGCCATGAGCAGAAAGCAGAACACAATGTTGTCTGTCTTTCCTTCTATTTTTACGAGGCCAAACTATGAAAATGGGATCCTGAGAGTTTTCAGCAGTGGGTTCTCCCTGTTGCTTTCATTTGTTAAATTCAAATTTGCTTGCCCAGAGAGGTTGTTGTGTCTTCATCCTTAGAAATATTAACTTGACTGGCCAAGGTGCTGAGCAACCTGATCTAACTGTACCTGCTTTGAGCAGGAAGTTGAACTAGATGATCTCCTGAGGCCTCTTTCAACCCAGATTAGTCTGTGATCCCAGGGGTTTGTCTGGGAGAACTCATCACCTGATGTGTTGTATTTCATCCCACCCCTTAAAATGACTATAGAGCCCAGATAATCCAGAATGTAAGGGAGAATATCAGACTATTTTTTTTCTCTACATAGAAGCCTTTGTGGCAGGATGTTGTAGGCTACTTTCTTCTCCAGGGTTATGAAGAGTTTCCTCACTGAACTTGCACCGTGTCTGTCAGCAGAGCTGGTCAGTAGGGCAAGCTCAGGTAGGTGGTAATGGATTGAGAGCTCTTGATCATTGCATGGCAGGTGCTTGTCACTTCCCCCCAGTGAGTATCTATACCATCCAGTGGATAGGGTGGCACATCGCAGAGAGAGGGCAGAGCTGTTTGACTGAAGAACCAAAGCAGCATTGCTGCATCAGCATATTGTTGAGGCTTGGCTCACTACTGCAGAGGTCTTACTACTCCAGCTGAGCTGGTGTCCTCTGCTTGGTGCTGTGCTGAAGCAGTGAAATAAATGAGCTTGCATGGGGACGTCAGTGGTACTGTCCTGGAAGGCTGTGGCCTGGTTGCATGAGCACCGCTGTGGCACCAAGCCAGCTGGAGTTAAAGGGAGCCCTGTCCTCAGGCCCGAGCTGACCTTCTGGCCAGGGTGCTATGTGCTGTGATGAGGTGACGAGGTGACTTACCTAGTTGCAAATGGGAAGGTGTTGCCATCAGGTGCTGTGATCCACACTATGGACAAGCTGGACTGTGCCCAGTTAGTTGGAGGCTGAACAAGGACTTGCCCCAGCTTTCAGGGATGGAGAATCTAGCTTCAGAACTGGTCTGTGCTGCATGTTGTGCTGTTGCTGTCCCTATGGATTTCCTTCAGGTTCAGGCACTAATCATCCTTGTTAGTGGCCTGGGTCATCCCCTGTCTCCTGGTAAATCTGAGATATCCTTGGTTATTGGCAAGCATCTCCATGTTGTGCAGCTGTTCCAGACTCCTGGGCAGCACCCAGTGCTTAATGGGAAAGCTGGGGCATGAAGCTAACTTTGCATGTTCCTTTAGGTGACAGAGGTGCTTGTGCCCTTGGGGGCTTCAGAATTGGAGGCTGGCTTGGTTTGATTTAGGAATCTCACATTTTGAGGTGCCCTGGCCAGCAGAGGCATTTGTGTCTGGGCTGCTCTGAACATTATGGATGTGTTGCTGCTGTCTTTGCGGAGTGGATGAAAGTGTTTGTGGTAAAATGTAATCAAGTGGAAAATTGCAGTGCATATAAACACATATGGCACTCAATGACTGGGCATTAGGCACAGTGACTGCAGGCAAAAAAAAAATTATCTGTAAACGTTTCACAGCAAGTTTTGAAATCTTAAAGAACGATAAGATATTAGCAATTTAATGGGGTGATTCAGCGAGGCAGCGATCCTCGGGTTGGGAAAACGAGGATGCATGCAGCTGCAGTGACAGGAGCGGCTGGGATTACTCAGCCAAGCTCAACAAGCTCTGTCTACCAACAAAAGACAGCTGCCAAAGGTTTCCTTCACATGGCAAGGTGGCTGTGCTTGGGAAGGAGAGAGCCAGGAGGTGGCCCATGGACCTTACCAGTGCCACCTTCCAACCTCCTCCAAGAGCCTGCTGTTTACAGCAACGTTTGGAAGAGGCTGCATGTGGTCAATGAGGCAGAACTGATAGCCTACGTGGATCAGGCCTGGCTCAGGTTGGGAGCTGTGAAGGCACTGCAGGTTAGCGGCTGGCTTGGCCTCCCAGAAAGAGAGAGCTGGGTCCCACTGACATCCTGTGCCTCCAGGCTCCATCTGCTTATGCTGCCCAGGATAGCACCTTCCCAGCTATTGCAGAGCCCACAGCAGTCCAAATCCTTCCTGGGGGCAACTCTTTTGCACCTCGCCAAGGAGCATTCTTTCACATCTAACACGATGGACGTTCACTCCCTGAGCTAGTTGTCCATCTCTAAACCTCTTGCTTTGATCCCGCTGCTTACAGGGGACAAAGTCATGTCAGGCCAGCATATGAAAGTGATTTTTGCTGAGTGACAGAAGTATCAGGTGTTTTTATTCTCTTGCTGTATGCTGACTTCCTTTTTTTTTGACATGAAGGTTACCTGTGAGTGGGAAGAGTAATGCACCTTGGCAGTGTACCTTTCCCAAGAGACACAGGGAACCAGCTTGAATACTGGGAGAAGTACAGCTTTGGTGGCTCTGCTGACTGCTCTGAGGTCCTGCATCTAGTGGCCAAACTTGCTCAGCAATTGATGAGAGAACAGCTTCTGAAGAAGAAGCAAAGAGGGTACCACATGGGAAACCCCAAGAGTATTGGCAGATTGGTCCAGCAGAGCCTGTCTATTTCCGATCCATTCTGGGAGAAATATTCCCTGACTAACTAGTGGCAGTGATAACTGCACAAATAAATAAAAACTGTGTTTTTCGGCTGTGACTGCTTTCTAGGAATGTAAGGAACGTAAGCTGATGTGAGTAGAGCAGTAGGTTCTCTTCATCTTTCTGCACAGGACGTTTAATTTTCATCCTTGTTAGTCCACAACCACGAGAACATGCCTTTTCTTGGATCTGATCCTGGAAACTGAGACCCAAGCACCTGCATCATTAGCAAAGTGTAACTTCAGTGAGATTGCAGGCAGGCCTGTATTGATGTCTTTGGCTTCATCTGGCAAACTGCCTAAGGCTGGGCTTCAGTAAGACAACATGCCTGCCACACTCGTGTATTCAATTCTAGATAGAATTGGTGAGAATAATGGTGGGAGGAGCTTTTAATTAATTACTGTTAAGCATGTAATGAAAACAAACATTATTTTTATACATTTAAGAAATTTCTGCTTTTAATCTTATCTCCTTAAATGTGGTATATTAGAAAGAAAGGTTATATTTCTTGCTTTGTGTCACCCGTTGGTTTAGGCACTCGTGGTGTTTACATCTATAAACATTCTTGCTCTTGCTGATACATTAAGTACCATAGGGAAGTCATTGTCCTGCTAGCAAATCAAGCTGATGAGGCATGCCTAACGCCACTGAGTACAGATACATTTACCTGCAGAATTCCCCAGTCTTTATAACCTTCAGATGAAGCCAGCCCTCAAAGGACTGCCCAGAAAACCCACAAAATGTTGTGCTGTGGTCAAATTCAAATGTGAAGTTTTTGAGGCTTGTTCTTGTTAAAGGGCTCTGCATTTGCTTGAATTAGCTTCATGCCTATTCCACCGTCTGCTTTGGTACCTGTGGACTGTAGGTTGTTGTCAGCTTCATCTTTTCTTTGGGTATTTTGGTGCTGCAGCAGCACTAAACGGAGGAGTTGAGCCTGCCTTCTTCACATGAAAAAAGGGGTCAATAATCCCTGTCCTTTGCTTTGGTCTCATTAGTCTGCACATAGATCTGGAGGCAGAGGTCTCCTAGACCGTGTATGTATGGTGCCCAGAGCAAGAGTCTTTACCTGCCTCAGCTCTCTGCTGAGGACACCAGCTCTTACCTCCTTCTAGCTGAGAGAGAGGATCATGTTTGCTGGGATTTGGGTGGAGACGTAATGCCCAGTTTCCACTGGGAAGTGCAAGACTGTAGAACAGTCAGGGTTTCTATTTCTGGGTATGTTGGTATCATCAGTCCCAGCTAATATCTGCCCTTTTTTCTGTCCATTGTATAAGTCCTCTTGCGAGTCTTGCATGGTGCTACGTGAAAATTAATCCTCAGGACCTGTGGATGACTCAGGGGTCTCCGGTGTGATTTATGTTTGCTTCAAGTTCCCTGGGTTTCAAATATGTCAGAGGTAACTTTATCCATCCTGCCCTAGAGCTGGAGTCAGATCACTGGGAGGCAGGAAGCCTCCAGGTGAAGGGAGCAGAGCTGTGGTCTGGGGATGAGGAAATTCAAGTGCAAATGGAAGTAAATGTGTGATGGCTGGATTTTCTTGGAAGTGTTTATTATGGTGTGTTTGCCTGAGGCATGCATTGGCCTAGCTAGAGGTCTGGAGTGTCTGGCATCACAGGGGGCTTCTACATGAGCTCTCAGTCATGGCATTGCCCTTCAGCATGAGTGAAAGAACAACAGGCTGAAGCAAGGCCCTGCTCTCCAGGGCTTGTGTACCAGTTTCTATGGGGAGTTGCTTAGTTGGGAGAGCCTTTGCTGAGCTGCTCACAAGGGTGAGGTCTTTCTGAGGAGGACTAATAGAGGGAGGACTTTATGGTTCCCTATGGACAACTGGTGTCTGTCCCTGGGCCTGAAGTGCAAATAGGTCCTACCTGCATTTGCAGCTGCTTCTGTGCCCAGAGGTCACAGTACAGTTGTTGTCACCCTGGTGAAGGTCCTCAGGAGGATGACATGTGTGTCTTCCTTCTGGCTTATAACGAAAGGAAGGGAGAAAGTCCATAAGCAATTGTGTGAGAGACTTTGTAGATAGCTGGTGAACTAGAAGACTGATCTCTTTGAGCAGGTGCAGTCACCTCAACTGCTCCTGTGGCTCAAGTGCTCTTCTGAGACAGGCAACTGATAATGCTCTTTATGTAGGTCAAGAACAGAAAAACACTCCTCTTGCTTACTCTAGCAGGTGATTTGATACTCAGATAAGCAAAGTAGAAATGGTAGGGTTGGTAGAGTGCTTGCTGTTCCTGTGACAGATTATGAAGGTACCTGAGTCACGGTCCCGCTGTTCCCACTCACATGGAGGCTATGGTACTGGAGGCAGGTCTGTATGTCACATCTGAAAGAGCTGTACAGCTCAAGCACAGCTGCGGAGAAATTTTTAAGTCAAGAAGCAGCTGTTCAGTCACTCGGTGTAAGCTTGTGGATAACTGAGGGAGTTCTCCTGGTTTCTTTTGTCTAAACCCCTCCTTCCCAACAGGCCCCCTGTCAGGCTTTGAAGGCATTGGGACAGAAAATCTACTGCTGCTCTGAGGAATTTGCTCCAGAGGTGAAAGGTCTTCATCACTTCATATAGAACACATCGCTGGATTGCATTTTTGACTGGAATTTGTCTGGGTTTACTGTAGGTTCTTCTCTTACTCTGTCAGCATCAGGAACCTGTGTGGAAACGGGCACACTCCCCTGGCTCCCAGTACGCAAGTTGCCTTTGACCCTTGGGTGCTGCTGCACCTGCTGTGCTGATTTTTGGTTTATTTGGCCTGCAGCTAACCTTGCTGAACAGCAGCCAAACCTTGCTGGTAAGCCTGGCCCAGTGTGCATGAAAATTTGCCATCAGGCTGGCTGCTGCTTTTATCCGTGCCTGCAGCCTCTGGTGATGATGACCTGCCTTTCCTAAAGTGGCCCTCTAGCTCTGCAAGGGTCGCTCTGCTCCCCAGGAGCGGCTGTGATGAGCTGTCTCCCCTGGTGCAGCCAGCCAAGGCATTGCTGTCACCTCTGGGAGCTGCTAGACAGCTGTTAGACCCTCTTGCTCCTTCCTGAGCAGAGCAGAGCTGCTGGTAGCGCCTGCTGATGCCGGTATTGCCTCCTGCATCCGAGAAGTTGGACTGTTGTTGCTGGTTTATTAGATATGGCCCTGGGACGGCACAATCAAATACTGGTCTAGCATGCTGGGTGCAACCAGGCAGTCACTGCTCAGTGGTCTCCAGGCACTGGAACAAAAGTATCTTCCTGATGCTGGATGTGTCTGCAGGCACTTGCACACAATGGGACAGCAAAAAACAGCAGGGATGGGTGGGCAAATTCCCATGGTATGGCCCTGCATAAGGTGAAAGGTGGTGGCATATGAAAGCCTCAAGATCTGACAGAGCACAGGGCATTGGTTTTCAAATGCTTGAAGGCAGATGAATAGTCAGAGTGAGTGAGCAAATGCAGAGCCATCCTGTGGGTCCAAGAAAGGAGAGCTCAGACCCAAAGGGGCTGAGTTCTGAAGTGACTGGGCTGTGATCAGGTTTGGGGATACCAGTGTTGGGGAAGATCGAGGTATCTGAGGTAAGTGGAGGAAGAGAGCAATGAAGGCACAGGTGGACAAAACCACCCTCCTCCTTTGTAAGAAAGACAGCAGGAGAAGGGATCGGGACCCGCAGCTATGGGGTGTGTGGCAGTGACACAGTGGAGGTGTATGTGTGGGCACAGCCGCGGGGGTGCTGGCGGTCCCCGTCCCGGAGCTGCCGTGTGCTGCTGCAGTCTGGCCACAGCGTGGAGCCCGCGGTCTGTGCGGAGCTCCGCGGGGCTGCCCACGGGAGGGGGGGCTGCTGGCAGCCCTGGACGGGGGATGCTCTCGACTTGCAGCCGGGGACACCCGACTCAGATCCCTGGTGGCTCAGAGCCTTGGGAATGGCTCATGTGTGACAGGTTGGCACAGCCTAGAGCACCCAGGTCCTGCCGTGGGCTGAGCTGGGCGAAATGGGGTAGTGCCGTGGCAGAATGCTCATCAGAGCCCAGCAAAAAACACAGCTGTGCAAAAGAGAAAGGTGAACCAATGGCCTCCTCTACTGGGCTTTGGAGGGTTCCTGGGGGTAGGGGTTGAGGGAAGAAGGTGGGACCCCGCTTGCCAGAACCACTGCAGGTGTTTCAAGCTGAGGTATCAGGAGGTTCAAAAATCTGTTTTTGAACTGAGGGCTCACAGGAGCAGCTTTGCCATGAAACTCCTCTCCCTTGGCATGGAGTCCTGACATGTCAGAGGCAACAGAGATGACTCTGAATCTAGTTTCAGCCTCAGCTTTGCAAACCAGATCCAAACCTGGAGTAGACTTGCCTTTCATAGACCACACATACAGATGCTGGGGATGTACCTGAGAACAGGCACCTACACCTGAACATTAACATTGCAGGATGGATGCTGGCTGCCGTGCTAGGAGCTGTACAGTTATATATACATATGATGCAAGTCATATTTTCATTGTGCCAAGTATGTTGTCCTAAACCAGCACTATCCTGATGAGATCTGTGTGTACTCTGGTCACACTGCTGGGAGGAGGTCTTGGGTGTGTGAGAGCTATAGTGTTGGCTTCTCACAGTTCCCTTAGTTTCAGTTTGGTCTTCTTTTTCCCACTACTGTAAAACACAAGAAAAGTTCTCCCCTGTTTAATCTGCTTCTCTAGCTGGTAAATGAAGTCCAGGCCTGTTTTCCATGGCTCACATTCCTGTGTTTCTTTGCACCACTGTCTGCTTTTCCATCTTTCCCAGCACTGGAAATAACACTGGGGTGCACTTCAGGCTTGGAAGAAACTTTCAGGACCTCACTGTACTCACAGTTGCCAGTGGAACAGCCACAGCAGCCCATGGGCACATTGCGGTCAGCTGAGACGTCTGCCCGTCCACAGGAAAGGAAGAACAGATAACGTGTGATGCCACTTCCAAAGCAGAGGTGATGCTCCCCTGAGCACTCTTGCTGGTGCAGGGGCTTCTTGTTCTTCATCCTCTTCCACCACGAGCAGGGTTGGGACTGGGACCTGCCCCATGTCTTTCTTGGGGCACCTCTGAGTGCTCCTTGCCCCTCTTTCTCTGGTCCAGACCCAGACCACAGCGCTGTCTGCCCTTTCCCCTTGCCCTTCCTCCTGGCCGCAGAGGGAACAACCTGTGCCTCGGCTCTCTGCAGGGAAGGGTGCAGGCGAGGGTGCTCTGAGGGCCGGTGCTCCGGGGGCCCGTGCGGGGTCGGGGAGGGGGCTGCAATGTGCACGCTGGACCCGCGAGGGCAGCAGAACACTGCGGGAGAAGCAGGCTCTCCGTCGAGGTGGCCGAGGGCTGGTGACAAAAGAGACCCCGATTCGGAGCTCTTCACGGGTTGGGGGGTTTCCAGGCATGCTGCCTGGGAGGCTCAGAAGATGCACGCTGCCCGCCTCGGGACCATCCCTGTCTGCTCTTGGGACCAGGGCTCACCCCAGGCATGCCCAGGTCTATTCTGTGCATCTGAAACTCACTGTGGTAGGAACAGGGCTGTGCCCCAGGCCCTGATGCCAAGGGGATGGAGCTGGCAAGCTGGCACCACACGGGTGTGCCCTTGCCCTGGCGCCTGTTAGAGCACTTCTGGTTCTGCCTTATGCTCAGCCATCAGCATCCTTGCAGAGCAGGTCTGTTCTGGGAAACACATTGGAAGAGGATCTATGTCAGTGCTTTTCTCTGCATCTGCATGCTAGCCCTCTGTATGGGGCTCTTGCAACTCTCACCAAGCATTACCGGTGTTCTTTATGGCCCAGAGAGGCTTGAATGCCCTTTTCAGTGCACCCAAGGTGGAGAGCATCCTGCCTCTGGCCAGGTGGTGTGATAGGCGGCTGAGCTGGTGCTTTACTCCTCTCCCAGCAGAGGCAAAACCCCTCAGGGAGAAACAGGAGGGAATCAAGGATGGTTCCCCAGAGCTCCTGAGGCTCAGGAATGCCAGAAGCTAAGGCAAGCTCTGACCTAGACTCCAAATGCAAAGCCCGAAACAAAGCAGGGCAATGTTGTGAAGAGCTCATCCCTAATCCCTTTTCCCTGCTAGCTATGCACCCATCGCTGCATCCAGACCATGGGCCTCAGCCCAGCAGGTGCTCCCCAGTGCGTATTGAGGTGAGCAGCAAAGGGCAGGGAGGACTGCTTGCACTTTCTTCATGGGGCAGATGTGGAGGGAAGCTGCCATGGCACAGTTTGCGGAGGAGAAGGGAGCCTTTGCTTCCACAGAGCAGGGTATGGCAGCTGCGGTGAGCAACTCAGAGACCCAGACATCACAGCCAGTCACCGTCATCCCAGACCTCCACTTGCCAGGGCTGTGGTCCCAGCCCCTCTCTGCAGCCCCCTCCCTTCTCCTCCTTTCCAATCCTCTTGTACTGTTTTCTTGGCAAGGTTGCTGGCTTTCAGCCCTTGCACCTCATGTGCCCTATTGATAGCTGGTAATTTATGTAAATCTCCTAATATATGGATTCTGGGATCAGGATGGAGGGTTTGTGTGTGAGATGAGATTAATATGTTTGCAGATTCTCTCTGCAAAGAGAGGGAGAGAGACAGGCAGGGCCAGGTTGTTCACCCTAGGTCTCTATTAGCACCTCTGTGTGCACCAGCCATGCCTGGTCTCTGCCTCCCCGTGGCTGGCAGTGAGTAGGAGTCTCCTTGCTTTGGCCACATAGAGCCAGCCTTGCTGGCCAGCCACCCCAGAGAGAGCCCATTTCTGGGAGGCCACAAAGTGCCCAGTAGCAGTTTCCATCTCTGTCTGCTCCCCTGAAGTTTCAGCATCTCTGGAAGATGGCAGGGCTGAACTGTGACAGAGAGTGCTGCCACTGCAGGATGGTGTAGCCCCTGGAAGTGCTGGAAAACTGCGTCTCAGCTTTATTCTCCCTGTGACAGTTCAGGACAGTGGAGGCTGCTTGTAGCCTCTGGCCCCTTGGTGCAGCTGGGGCTCAGGGTCTCCTGGTCCAGGTTGAAATCAGGGATGGGGTGGTGTAAGGAGCAGGGCATGGGCTGGGGGAACCGGAGGGACAGCGGGGTGGCAGGGCACAGGACCCTGAGCAGGGGGCAGATGGTGAGCCCATCACCTAGCTTGGTGCCACTCACTGGGCTGATGTGATAGGCTGAGGCTGAACGATGGGCAGGCAGATGACACGTGCCCCTGTCCCTCCTGGTAACTACAGTCACTGGCGTGAGGGTTGCTGCATCTACACCCAGCTCTGTCCCCAGGGCTGCATGCCTTATCTGTGCACATCTCCCAGCCTGGCACCTGTGCTTGGCTGCCTGGGCTGGGAGTAATGCCAGATGTTCCCAAGGAGTTTCCGTTCCACACCTAACATTTAGAAACCAGGAATCCTGCTGATGGATAGGATTTGATGTGGTGGAGTATATTTCATACTGTGTCATTTATCCTGGTGCTACCTCATATGAAATGTCAGTCATCCACAAGTTTTTCTGATCACTCTTTGAAGTACTGGTTTCTGATAAACTCAAGAGAAGGATGCTTTTTCTCCCCCAGGTCAGGGACCAGGAGTGGCAACAACCTTCTCTCTGCGCAGAATCCCTTGGTAGGACCTGCCAGCTCAACCCTGTGTACTGAGGGGGGCAGTGGGGGTCCTGCTGCCCCTCTTCCCCTGGTGCGTGCCTCCTCCTTTTTGGGACTGTACAAACCCCTTTCTCCCAGCCCACCTCTCTCTGACAGCACCCCGTCTAGTGCTTCCTCTCCCTGCCTACAGCTGGATTTGCTCCCAACCTTTTTAGCCTTTGGAGGAATATTTTAACTCTCCTGGGGTTGCTGCTGTTGACAATGGAAATCTATTGTGTTTTATGTGCCTGGAAAATGAATTTCCGTGTCAGAAGAGGAGAGCAATTATCACAAGCAAGAGAGATCAAATTGGGTCTTTAAAAAGAAAATAAAGTTCAGATCTTATCTGATTAATGAGATTTCTTCCAAACCTTAACAAATCTTAATTACAGTGACTCTGCTGGAAGGGATGAGGTAAAGCTAGGATTGGGGGCTATCTAAACAGAACCACTCTCTTCCAAGCTAGAGTACATCCCTGCATGAAAGCAGCAGGGATGGCCATTGAGTGCAGAAAGCTGCTCAGCTGGAAATCAGAGAGGCAGGATTCTCCATGGAGCCTGAGCAGCTCCTTCCCCAAAGGCCCGCGGCATTGGGGAAGAGCCCTGCTGGTCCTGACCAGCAGCAAGCCCACTGCCGCACTCCATCCGAGATCCTGGTGTCATTTTTGCTTCAGATCCCTCCTTGCAGCTACAAATTTTTCACCTTATTTTTCCCCCCTGTAAAAAGAATGATTGTTCAGTTGTCAAAGATTTTTTTTCTCACTTTCCTGATTTTTTTTTCCTGTTTAAAATGAGCTGAGGGACACAAAGTTGTTTATTCAGTTTATGCTCACAAAACACTTTCTGATTGTTTTATTGGATTACCTGCATGCCATGGGCCAGAGATTGTCCCTCTGTTACCCCTTTATTGAGTACAGTAACTTTCTTCCCAAAATAGTATGAGTCTTGAGCCGAAGATGTTGAGAAAGGGAGACTGCAGCGCTTCCCGTAACAGCCTGCTCTAATGGTTAATCACCCTGGCTTCCTCGGACAAAGGAAAACAAAATAGAAAAGGTCCAGTACTTTATTTTTAATTGGGTCTTGTCTGGCTTCAGCATTTGTCCATCGGCTCTTGTTGTGGCTTTCTCTGGCAGATTAAAGAGTGTTTTGGTACCTGATATTTCTTCCAGAGGAAGAAATTTATATGCGGGAAGCAAGTCACCGCTTGATCTTTTGAATAAACTAAACAAATGGCTCCTTTCAAATCCTTGGTGTTGTACATTTTCCCCCCAGTTTTGAGTAATGTTTGGGGCTCTTCAACCCTGTCACCAGAAAACAAGCAGAGATGGAAAGAGGAGGAAACAGAAGTCCAGACCTCTGGAAAATCAGACAGCCAAACCCTCCCTCCCCTTTGTCTGTACGAATACAAGGTTGTTTCACTTCCCGTTGTCTTTGGAACAAATTTGGGAAGATATTGCTCATCTAAAAGATATTTTCCTAATCTCTGTATGATTTCAGATTAATTATTAACAACTATTACCAGAGATAGAACTGGCTGTCAGAATCTGAGTGAGGAGTAGAAATTATAACAGATCTGTGTATTTAAGCACATGTAGATTTTCAGGGTACTGGTGGGAATTACAGGGTGGGTTGCAGAGTGCCCGAGCATCTCCTCTCACGTTTGCCTGCTGCTCTGCTGTGCTGCTCCAGTGCAGACCCCAACCAAGGCGGTGAGCAAATCTGCCCTGATGGGAGTTTGTTCTCCAGTCGGCTCTGGGAAGGAGGCAGCCTGAGAAGCTGAAGTCATGTAAGAGAGCCAGTCACAACGGGATCTGAAGAGGAGGAAAATAAAGCAGGTATTGATGATGAACATGCATCCTCTGAAAACTCTGCTGTTGGACTCCTGGGATCTGTACCTAGTGTTTACAGTTTAAACTGCTAATCAAAAGTTTTGTTTGTGTCCCTGATTTATTCACCAAGATTTTACCCTCTCTCCTGCGAAGTTTCAAAACGTGTGAATAATTTAAATTATTTTTGCCTCATTTCCACTGTCTGATATGATTCTCATCTGCCTGTCTTGTTTGCTGATTTTATGAAGGTTTGGGGTTTTTAGGAATTGCCTTCGTTTTTACTAAGGGAAAGAATTCTTTTTATCATGATAGATTTTGTTATTTTACTGATAGATTTCTTCTCAAGGCCCTGATTTGGTGGAGCTCTTCTGCAGTTATTCCACTTCAGCATGTGCTTAAATCTTCTCAAAAGAAATGGTCTTGGGCACAGAACTGAAATTAAATATTTTCCTAAACTAGGAGTCAAACCTTTAGCGAATATCGCACCTTGCCCTGCTCCTAATTGTGATTACATTTGCAAACTTAATTTCTTTCAGGACACTAGGAGAGGAACAACCACAAATACATTTAGAGAGAACTGTTGTTTTTCCTTCCATTTCTTTATACTTTGCAACAAAAACTTCTGTTCGCATTTAAAAAAAAAAAAAAAGACGTCTCTTCCCTAGTGTTAGCAACTTTAACTGTTCAGAAATCAAAGAGCAAGCCCTCAAACCAGCAAGACTGTAAAAATAACATAGCTGGGATTCTTGTACTGGCTTTCTGTTTTAAGGGGGTGTATGTGTGGCATTTTCAAGCCATTCTCTGCATTGTCCAAGGTTAGAAAGTTACTTTTTAATTTAAGGCTGAATTCCTGATCCTAGTACGTGCCCTTTTCTTCCTGTGCCCCCTTCTTCCCAAAAGTCTGCATATTATTTTAGCTAGAAGGATCTCATTTCTGTCTGTGACAGTGCCCTCCCAAGGCAATGCCATTGGGTTAGGAGCAGGGAACCCGGCACTGAAGCTCACCAAGCCAATGTGAGTGTACAAGCAGAGCCTGGCTTCACCATGCCAACTCTTCAAAAATCATGGGCTTGATCCCCATTCGCCTTTTACAGTTGCAAAACTGGCTTAAAAATCACCATGTTAAAAAAAAAATTAGAAAGTGGCTTCTTTTCTGATGCCATTGTGTTGTGGAACAGCAGGCCGGCTTTCAAGCTTTTTGCTGCAGCCACAACAAATGGTTGTTTCTTAAGAAAAAGGATTTTAAAAGTCTGCTCAGAGCTTTGCATATAATCCTGCGACTCCAGGACCCAAGGCTTTGAGTAATATCAAAATTGAAATAAATTCTTCCTGTGAGAATCATAAGAATCTGCCAAATTAGTTCACAGGGGTAAACAAACAGCCAAATATTAGTATTCCACACTAAGAGCTAAATCCTATAAGTGGGGCCAGGGTTGCACATGGATTATCCTTTTATAGTTCAGTCATGGATTTACCAAGAGGATTATAGGCCTTCCCCTCACCACCCTCTCTCTCTCTCTCCCCTCCACCCCAGTGTTGCCTGGTGCTGCACACTCCCACCACACCGCAGTTCCTCCCACCACCCTGACACCCTTCCCCACACGTGGGGCTGCATCTGCCCCCTTGGGCCTCTGCCCCAAGAGTCTGGGGAGCAGGGACAAATGATCACTCTTGTGTTCAAGATGAAAAAAGTAGGATTGGGAGCGATGCAGAGGTCGCTCGGTTCCAGGTCCTGAACGGGTACAGCATCCTGGGGGGATGGGGGTTAGTCCCCAGATGTCCCGACCTCCTTTCTTCCTGCCACTACTTTGCATTGCCCAACGCAGTTTCCTGGATGGGGATAATGACAATTCGAGCTGACACACTGCTTCAGTTTTCCTTCCCTACTGGTCTGATACTGCAGTCTGATGGGCTGTCACTCTTAATATCCTGCACGTTTCCACTGAGTCCCTCGGAGCATCGGAAGGCTTTGATTGCATGATGCTGAGGTACCACATACTTACAGATTTGATGGATTTGTTCCATCCTTGACTCTCTTTCCCTACTGTATGCACATGTACATATGTATCTATCTGCATGTGCATGCACAATCACACACACATACACATTTTATTATCAAAGTAAACATAGCTATTTTTAACTGGATTTTTGCTGCTCTTTTCAGGCATAAACAATTCTATAACATCACTTGCTTGCTTTGATCCTTCTATTTGTGTATTTTTATAGTTTATTACTATTATATAAAAATGCCCAGTGCTTTACAAGACACAAAATACAGATAATCTCTGTTCTGAAGAGTGCACAATCTAAACAAAACAGACAATGTAGACAGGGCTCCCTGAGAAGCCCAGAGGAATGAAGATGAGTCTTGTTTCGTTTTTATAAATATATTGTTAACATTATTGGACAAGAAATAGACATGTTTTCTTCTTCTTCCCCCTCCATCCTCCCTTTTAATAATACTTGCCTTTCATTCACACAACAGAGTTATGATACAACATGAACTAAAGCCTGGTTTAGGCTGCTGGCCCTGATTCAACAGCCCTGAATACCATCCTTGCTCCTGAGCACTCACGTGCTAAAATTTCTCTGGATTGGTGCCTTAGATCATGCAGTCTATTGACAGCTGCCCTTTTGCTTACAAATGAAACCATCCCTAAATCAATAAGAAAAAAAAAATCTTATTCTCCTCACCTGTTTAATGCCATGGCTGTGGGTTGCTGTAAGATTTGTAAACAAACTGATGTCTACAGAGAAAGCGGGAAGAAAAAGAACACCTTCCCTACCAAAGAGAGCAGATGTTCTGGGTTTACATGCAAATCACCTTCTGGGGCTTTTGTTGGTTGGCTCTAGAAATTTGCTGGGTGGATTGACAATAGGGGCTATTGCATCATGTACTTCTGCCTGATGTGGAGCCCCATTGCTTTACGTGTACACTTGCAGCTTAACCACAGTTTTCAGCAAGGCACATTTTGTAAAGCATCTGCATTTGGGTAGTGAGCACTTCTCCAATCACCTGTATGATTATTTTTTTTTTTAAACAAAAAGTCATTTCTTGCTTCCTTCCTCTATAGCCATACTTACCTTCCATCCTAATGGTTTTAAGGATTTGGGGTTCTAAGGGTGATAGAATTCTGTGATACAGAGGAAACTGTGTACATGGTCCTGAACAAAGGCAGTGGAATAGGGGTTAAAGTCGGTGCCCAACCAAATCAAATGCACAAATGCAGGTCCCCTGGAGTGGAAGAATTGTCTGTCTGCAGAGGGCTCACCTGGCACTTGGCTGACAGATTTAATGGTGTTTGCTTGCTATGTGACCTATCAGTCCTATGGCTTGGATTCCTAGCTGGAAGATAGAGTTGCCTTTTGAAGTTAGGGAAGTTCATGTGCGTAGAAGAAAAGCAACTAGCAGTTGAGATGCTTTGCACATGTTTCTTATCTTGGCATACTTAATTGCTCAGACTTCACCGCCTTCATGTTCCTGGATGCAGTGTGTGGAGGGACCTCTCCCCTGGGCATCAGCCACAGTCACAGCAGTTTGGATAAGGGGGCTGGCTGGGCAAGGTGCTAGGTAAGCCCCTACAGGTGTCCCTAAGTGGGACGAGGACACTTCAGGAAGGTACACTGGAAAATGGAAAGATTAGTATGACAACATGGGAGGTCTCAGCCAGAGCAGGACATGGGAAAGGTGAGCCTTCATTCATAGGTGGCACCCACCAATTCACATATGTAGGCATTGTCAAGACAGGTGTGCCCCAAACCCTCTTTCATGTGCCTTGTGATGCCCAATGAAAACCTCAATGCTGGTGCCCCAGCCATGCCACTCAGAGCCACTGGCTTGCCCATGCCTTGCACAGCCACTGGTCTCATGGCAGCGGATTCCCTTCCAAGTCAAGATTTGGATTTTCTCTCATGACTTTCCCCCAGCATGACACAAGTTGGCTCTTGGCGCTAGCTAGGGAGGTGTGAATGCTGGCCATAACTGTGGCTCTGCAGCTGGCTTGCAGGGTGGCCTTGGACCAGCCACTTATCCCCTCTGTGCTCTCTGTTCTTTCCCTTTTGTTGCCTGCCCTGTTGGTCAGCATTTTGGGGTAGGCAGATTCTCTCCTCTGGCCATCCACAGTGCCTGGTTGCTACTGAAGCATCTAGGGGCACATTTGCAGCACAAGGTCCCCTCCCTCCTCCTCCAGCCAGACAGCAGTGGGTCACATTGCTGGCATGCCATGGGCATGATTCAAGCCCTACTGATGACCCAAATTTGTTTCTGCACTCAAATTGTGTGTCCTGCATCAGACCAGCCACTTTGATAGGACGTTTTGGCGACTGCCCCAACGAATTAGATCTCGGACCCTGTTGGTCTGATGCTGAAATCAGGACCCTTCTCCCTGCAGGGTGTCTAAGCTGCTGTGGCTAACCCAGCTGCCTTTTGTTTTTGCATGCACAGTTTCACTACCAGCACATTCTTCTTCTGAAACTGATACATCAGTTTTAATTAGTGAGGTTTTATCTTTCTATTCAGAGGAGCCTCCTGCCTTCAAAAAGCAACTTTCAAACATTAACTCTCCTAAATGTTTCCCCCTACATGTGAACCCCTCCCCATCTGTCTTGTAAATTATGTTCAGTCCTTTACTTTTAGCAGGCAGGCACTTAGTGTGATAAATTCAGGTTAGTGTCTCCTTAAGTGGATGTATGTGTGTGTGTATCTGTGTGTGTGTGTAAAGGAGCAAAATAAAGTTGTATCAAGCCATAAATTACTGCTCCAGCATCAAAAATTGCCAAGGGAAAGCTCAATTTTTGGACTTTTCTTTCAACTAAATTAGATAATTAATGTAAAAGGGGAAAAATGGGTTAGACCTTCCCCCTCCTTGGAGCCCTTTGCCTTGAAATTTGTCTATGAAACTTCAAGGTTGCAGTGTGCTGGAGATCTCGGTTCTGGAGTGGGGGAAATGGCAAAGGAGCCGGAGATCTGGGAGGGTGGGGGTCGTGGGGACAGGCAAGTGTTTTCATTTTGCCAGGGCCGTGGGAGGGACTCTAATGTGGGCTGTGACCCTATTTAATAAATGCCTAGGAAAGCAAGAGGCCAGGAGGGGGAGGCGAGAGGGAGATGCAGTGGCTAGAGCTGGCAGGACACTGTCATGAGATGAAAGTGGCTCTTCGTCCATTCCTTTCCTCCCTCTCTGCTGTCAGCACTTTTTAATGTCAAACAGTGTGAGTGGTTGGTGGAGCTAGTTTCTGTCTCCACATATGTATTTTTTTCACTTTCCCCAGAACCGCAGCCAGATGAATTCCCTGCTTGGGAGTGACTAGAGAGCGGTGCGGGTGGCCCTGCAGGCGTCCTTTTCACCAGGACCTTGAGATGAACTTTTTTTCAGGGCTTTCTCTGAGGCAAAAGCTTGTCTGAGAATACCTCCCTCCTGCCCTGCCACCCTCAAGCCCTAGACCACCCTGGGTCTAAAGCTGGTCTTACACAAGCCACCACCAAGATTACTGTGGGCAGTACTGTGAATGATGTCAACATGATAATCTGGTCCCTCTGCACTGGATTGAAGTTTAGGGAACCTGGGCGTCTCTGTGGTCCCTTCCACCAGTTTGTTGGAAGACACTGGGTGTGTCATGCAGTGCCTCAGTTTCCCTGCCTTTAAAATGGGGGTCATAACAATTACTTAATTTTGTATTAACTTAGAGAGGTACAAAAAATGCAAGGTAAGAAACTGTTGCTTTTATCAGTTGTGATAATCTCCAGGTGAACTAGTACCGTGCAGGTCAAAAATGGCCTTTAGAGATGTAGTGGCCATTCTGCGACCATGGCCACAGGGGCAGGTGACACCAGAGCAGCCAGTGATGGCAAGTGTTGCCATGGGGCCAGTGCACTTGTGGCATCAAATTCTGTGTATCTCTGCTGTGGCTGTGGACCTTGCTTGGCATGGGCATCCTGTGCCTGCTGTGCTTGCGGCTGCAGCGTGCTCTGTGCTGGCACCCATGGGCGGGTCTAACTTGCATGTGTGGGTCTAACTTGCACCTGCGGGTAGCACCAGGTTCTGCCATGGGGTGTCTTCTGTGCAGCACCATGTACTCCTTGTGCTGAATGAGAACTACCTTAGGTGGGTGCTGGGTGTGTGTGTCTGTGGTTGTATGTACTGGCTGGTGGTAACTCTCAGCTGAAGAAGGGTTGTGGTTTTGGTCACCATCTCTCGTAGAAGCAGTATCAGGCATCAGGCTTTTCTGTGCTCCAGATGAGCACAGCCATGTACCCCTCAGCACCAAAGCCAGCACCATTGCAGTGTGTCACAGGTCTGTACTCTGGTGTGTGGAGAAGATAAGGAGACCCAGGTCTGGGCTTCACTCCGCTTTTCTGACACAGACTTCCTATATGTCCTTAAGACCTGGCTTGTCCCTTTTCTTTTCCTAATCTTGGTCCAGAGGCCGTAGTACCAGACTATCACAGCAGTGTTAAGAGAGTAAACATTTCCTACTCTGAGAGATGCTACAGGTAGGCATCTATATGGCACGAGAAATGGTGATAGTGGCTCCATGTGTTTGCAGTGTTTGGAATGGGTTGGCTGAACATGGAAACTTGCAGGAGGAACACTGACACTGCTGTTTTCAACATAGCCTGTGTGGCATGACCTGGTAGACCTGTGTGCTGAGCCATAGCAAGTGACGCTGGGTGTGGGTTCATTTTTTATTGTCCCATGGTATTTCAGAAAGTCCAGAGGGGCTCAGCCTTCATGGGTGAAGACAATTCAACTTTGCAGTGGAGCTGGGCCACAAGACCCCCAAGAAAAGTGATTTCTGCAGCTTAGCTGATGGGAGCTGCTTGATTAAACTGTGCAAGCTGATTGTTTATGGTCATGAGCCTGAGTCGTGCTGTGTTCTGCAGATGCAGATATGTTTTGACACTGATGAAACAGAAACCATCACCTTTTTGTAAGTTTAAGCTCAGGTAACCCAGCCTAAGCAATTGCACTGTCTGTCATTTGTCCCTTCCTCACCACAATGTTTAACCTACCTGTCAATGTCAACTGTACTTGCCACAAGGACAGAGCCCACCAAACTATTCTGTGCCTGTGTAATGTGGCAAAATTAATGGTGGGGTAAAGAAGAGAGGTTCACATTAGTGCCAATGATAGACTATTCTGCTTGTCTTCTCTGCTGGCCAGCCAACGTCTCCGTGCCCAGTAGCCCACCAGCACATGGCTTGGAGCCAGTGACAGCATGTGAGCTGTGGGTCCTTCTGGGGCAATGGGAGGCGTGGGGGAGGAGGTTGCCTACTGCAGTTATTGCAGTGGTGATGGAGGGAAGGAGAAGGAATCAGGACACAAAGCATTCAGAAACCAGGTTTCACTAGTCCTGCTGATCCCAAGACTTGTTTTGTCTTCCCTTTTTCAGGTCTATGGAAGATCCTGCATTTCCTCTCTGGCCTAGACATTGGGTTTGCTTGAATGAGACAACACAAAGCTGCAAATAATTTTATACCTGGAAAGGTGCAACTGGGAGAAAGGAGATGAAAGAGTATGGAAGGGTCTGAGCCAGGACCCTCCTTGCCCCTTGTTTGGGGTGCCTGGTGGGGTCTGGGGAGCACATTTGCACATACCAGGGACAGTTTGGGGTAGTCAGAGGTGAAGGTGTATGTGCATCTGGGTGGGAGCATTGCCGTCTTAGCCATGCTGTGCTGCCATGGGGTCCAGGCCAAGGGGATGCTGCTTCTTTCTTGGGGGTGCGGTGTGCGTGGGGCGGGGGAAGCTGGGTTGCTTCTCTGCAGCTGGTGGGCATGCGCTGTACTGTTTTGCAGCAGTGCGTGTTTGGCAAGGAGCTTTGGCTGTCTTAAGCACCTTTCGAATACATTGGGCACAGCTCATTGAATACTTTAACAATCCGACTCCTGTCTCTTCTCCCCCCTCTTCCCCACAGCCAGCACCTTTTTTCAAGGAACAGCAACAATGCCTGTGCCCCACATCCCTGTGGGCTCTGTCCCTATCCCTCCTGCCCAGGGAATGTCCACCCTTGCTACTCCATTTCACAGAGCCCCTTCTGAAAAGAGGATTTTATTGCTCGTGAAAGGTTCCTTGCTGGTGAGGATTTTCCAGAACTCAGCAATTCCCAGGCCCTACCCCTGCATGGAGAGAGAGAGAGAGTTAATGGGCCATTAACCAGAGGAAGGGGAACTCTCCAGTGGCAGCAAGCAACAATAACAACAAAACAACCCAAAAACAACATAGCATACCCAAGAAAAATGCACCAAACACCAGGTGGAGTTTCAGGGAGAAGAGAGGAAAAAAAAAGGCAAATCCAGAGAGATGTGGTTGTAAAACCTTGGTTAAAAACCAAATCCTTGGTAAAGAAATTGCCTTCTCTGGTGAAGAGGAGAGGGGTTCAGACTTGACTCACAAAGCCTGAACAGCTCCTCCTCCCCTGCCCTCTCCAACCCTGTCCCAAATCGCTCACTGCTGGACTGGGGATGCAGAAGGAAGACAGTGAGGGATGGTGCCTTGGGACCCCAGCATCTGTGTCCAGGGTAGCAGCCTGGCCCTAGGAAAGGTAACAGGGCACGTAGGAAGGTGAGGGAAGGAGTGGATACAGACTTGGAAAAGTGGGCAGTTGGGGAGAGGGCCCCTTTGGGGAATGCATGGCTGCGTTAGAGCTTGGGGATGGGAAGTTGGTGAACAGGGGTGCTGAGTGTGTGCAGATGGCAGCTACCCAGGGAGGTAATGAAGTGCAGGGGTTTGAAAATGAGGCAATGCAGGAGGAGGCATATAGTGCTTGCAGTAGCCACAATGTCCCTGAACTAGCTAGTGTCAATGGCTTGTAAATCTTTAATGGCCTACCTATTTAGCTGAGCTGTGCACCCAAAATAATAAAGCTCTTTCGGCAGGGAATGAGCATCCACTTGAGAATTAGACCTGTGTCGCTGTGCACTTGTCTCACTAGTGGGTGCTGGGGAGAAGCGCTTTTGCAATGCGATTGCAGAGTGCCTTGCACGGGAGAGACCCACGGTGCCTGCAGCCTCCCAGTACTGCTGCCAAAACAAACAATGCAAATCATTCTTTCCAGAACTGCATCCACAGTTTCACTGTTCTCATTGCAAATTCACTTGCTTTGCTCTCCAGCTAAATACTTTGCACCTGGAAACATGCACTTGAATGCCATTTTGGTGGTGCTGCTAGTTAGAAATCAGTATGAATTTACTTGTGCGTGTAAATACAGGAATGTATTTATAAGTTTCAGATCAGTTGCAAACACATGCAAATTCTGTACATAAATTCTCACTCATTTATGTAATCTGTTCAGTAATATCATTAAAGTGTGCACATCTACTGCCTGACTAGAGTTACATTTGCAATGCACTGAGATCAGCTGTGACTATTCACTTTTCACACTTCCCTGTTCGTGTAGCTCCCAGCAGTGGGTGATACTCTGGCTCCGGGTATTTTCTGCTCTTTTCCTGTGATGTGGTATTACTTTTGGTTTTGGGTTTTTGTTTTGGGTTTGTTTTTTTCTTTTTCTTTTGAGCACAAGTAGGTTTGGTTCAGGAATTTGGTAAATCAGTGGGAAGGGATATTGTGATTTCTTTCGGACTAAACACCTGCTGCAAAGTCACCTGTGATTGCAAATGCACTGGACTTGATCACAGAGATGGTGTCCTCCAGTCTTGTGTCCCTCCAGCTACAGATCACAGGAAGAGTAGGAATTATTTACAATTCTACAAAAAAGAAACATGGTCAAGCAGGACATTATTAAAATACACTCTTAACAAGACACGGTGTGTGTATTTCTCAGAGTTGTCATTTGAGAACTGCCCACTAAATTACTGCTCAGAGAAGTAACTCTGAGTGAAAGGAAAAATTGTCTGGTTAAACATATTGTATGTCAGTGCTGAGAAAATCATTAACATATATATTCTGCAGAGAAGAGGATTCACCAGCTAAAGTCTATCAATAAAGATATACCACATTTTTATGATGCTGGAATTAAAGAGACCTGGTAGAAAAATACCATACTCATTTTATTAAAAAATATGGGCTTGTCAAAGCTGTTTCCTTTCCAGGATAAATGAAACTCAGACATATCAATATTACTGATTTCAAATTGTCATTTTTAAGCTCAATGCCTTATTATTTGCAATTATTTAGTAATGCCAGCAGATGTGAATTGGTCAAACCCCTGATTTCTTGGTAAGACATTTTGACTATTGAAAATATTACAAAAGCAATCCTGGAAAAAGGCACAGAATTTTACAGGCACAGCAAAATATTCCTTAGTATTGCCCCTTTTCACATCAAAGTATTTCTGCAGAAGGCTTTCGGTCAATGATTAGGCCTACATTAAAAATTGTAAAATGAAGCATACAGGAATGAAGATTCTTCTTTGTGTGTACCTAAGGTGGAAGACAGTGTCTACTGTGTTGCATTATTTGATAGGTAATATATGTTTATAGCATCTCATGGTGTTAGGTGTTTTACCCCAGGGCTGAACTAAGTCTAAATATTCACTTTGAGCATTTTTATTTCCTGTTGCACAGGAGTCTGCATTGCATGAAATGAATTTTTGTATTTGACTTCCTACACTGTTTTAAAAAAAGAAAAATGAAACAAAGAGAGGAACAAATAAATCTCAATAGAAAATGTAGGCTGATTGCAAAAAAGGGGACTAACAGCTTCATCCAACCTTGAATAGGTCCAGGTACTCCAACATGTACGTATGTTAAAATATTGTGGGTGATTACTTAGCCCAAGGAGAGGTACCAACCCACTCTGCCTACAGAAAGCTGGAGTTCTGTCTGCTTACCACCATAGCTTCAAGATTGAGTTTGTGATAGTGTGTCTCTATATAGGAGATATTGGTGTTAAAATAACTGCCATGCAGACAAGTTTTATTGTGCAGTGGATACATGAGATCTTTCTTGCATACATGCTGGCTCAGTTTTTCTGAGCTGAGGACATTAATTGTCCTCCAAACTGCCATTAGTTTTGATGAGAACTGGGTGGCTATTTGACTCAGATGTCTCAACCGACAGGAGTAGATCACACTGGAAAACATCGCTGCAGAAGCACACACGCACCACAGGCGTTTTGCATGCTGTCCTGTGGCTTTGGTCTGGAGCCAGAGCAAAACCAGGCCTGGGCAGGACCGTGGAGAGGTGAGGGGTGGTCTTTGCCTGCACCTCATGTTGAGGCTGCAGAGCTCCAACACATAGAAGGGATGTGTGCCGGTTATACTCCATACACACGTGCTTGTTAGTGGATAATCTGATGGTGGATGTTCACTGTGGTTTGGTGCAACTGAATGACTGCACGCAGGGGTCTGGGTATTAATTACACGCTTGAGAGACATGTGTCTGTATGTGTAGCTGTGGTCCTGGGGAAGACCCTGAGTTTGTCGCGTCCTCCTTGTGTTTGTGCAGCTGCGGCATGCGGTGCAGAGCCACGACCCACTGTCTGCGCCCACAGTGGTTTACACAGACCTTGCCAGGCAGCTTCTGCATGGGGTGGTGCGACAGTGTGTGCAGGCAGGGTAGGTTTGCTGCCCACTGGGTGGGTTTTATAGACTCTGCGTGTGCCTTCCTGAGCACAGCTCTGAGACTACAGCCAGCCACTGAACTCTGGTGGTAACAAACAGCCCCATTAACGCAGTGTCACAGATTTCATTAGGGCGTCAGTCCCAACCAACATGGCCATAAATCAGGGAGATGGTACAAGGGCTTGCAGGCCCTGGTTTCAAGGGCCACATAGCCAGAGACTCATAACATTCAAGAGGAAATGATCATGAATATTATTTAAAAAATCAGAAATGTATATTAGAAAATCTCTGAGCTTATCAGATGGAGTGAGGTTGGGTAATAGCTGTTATTTATACTGCTTGTGCAGAGTGATAAAGTGGTGCTTTATGACCTGTGGTTTATCACTTAGAATAAGAGTCATGTGACTCCATTAAGGTTCCTTCTGTAGAAATGAAAAAGGGTAAATTAATGTGGTTTTTTATTGTTAAATATTTGCACTCTCCTAAACCCAGTTTTTATTTTCTCTACTTAAGAAGTAGCATATAAGCACAAATAAGTTTAAGTTTTGATTGATGGAGAGGTGGGGTGAAAACTCCCTTTATGTCAAAGGCTCTCTGGAGTGAGCCAGCCTCCCACCCGCTAATGTCTATCAGCGGGGCTGGATTCAGAGAGGAGGGAAAGGCAACACAGTCGGCACGGTTACACCCAAAAAGCTGCTCTGCTCGGCCTCTCTGACCCATCGTCTGCTGGAGAAATATGCTGTAGTCCTGCTGCCGCCTCAGACCTCATTGCTGCTTTGGGAAAGGAGAGAGGCATCTGTGGAAGTCAGGGGTGGAAGCAACCCTGGGCAGCCTGAGCAATGAGAAGAAAGAGCTGTTGGCTGAGACAAGATACTCCCAGTAGAACACAGGCCTGCCAATGCAAAGATAAATTTTTATCCACAATGATGTCTTGAAGTAAACCTTAGAAACAGTCCTTATGGACATCCATACAGGCCCTGCTGTGGCAGTGAGCTCCATGGAGAGCCATGTCCACTGTGCCAGGACAATGCAGTTGATGGAAGCTGAATGGGAGAGCAAAATCACAGCAATTATATTTAAGAGGCTACACCATTGCTGTGGGCATATGCTCCACAAAACATGTGAGCTCCAGCTGCCAGGAAGGCAGTGGCAGGCAACGACCAGATGCCCTGGGCCATAGGAAAATACAAGGAGACCAGCAAACTCCAGGGAGTTGCTGGGCTGCCACAGGAATCAAGCCCAGACTTTCCTTAGGGCTTCTGGTTTAGTCTGAGATGCTCACAGATGGGGTTTCGGGAGGGGAGCAAGACTGACCAGCTAAGGAGGAAAGCATGATAGCAGGCAGATGCAGACAAGGGCTTTGCTGAGTGACAGTAATGGACACACTCCACTGTCATCTTTGATGATTCCTGTGTTCATAGCTCTGCACATGGTATTTCAGGGCAACTGAAGTGTCTTTCAGGTTCCCATGGGCCTCCTTTAGCAGAGTGATGAGTGTGGGTCAGCACAGGAGTGGAAGTAGAGTTAGGTTAACAGCACCTTTACAGCCCCAGCTTTACAAGGAGGTCAGAGAACACTACATAGCTGATTATGGGACTCTGCAGTAAAATAAGATGTCTCAGAGTGCTAGAAGCCTACCACTCTAGCTATTCTTCTGTATGTGACTCAGTTTTCCTGCTTGTAAAGTGGGGTTTACCATGTTCACCCTCTTCAGAACATCTGCCAGGGATAACATAAAAAATGTCTGCAGAGATTAAAAGGACTGGAAGTTTGCTAAAATTTTTGATAAAATTTTCTCAAATTTTCTCTTTCAAAATTTGAGTCTTCTTCTGTTTTGAAGAACAAAAGTATTTTTAACTTCTCAGAATTGGAGAAAAAAAAGTTTCAGTAAGCTGAAAAAAAAAACAGGCAAAAATGTAAGAAAATTGTCAGCACATTTTTGCCATCTCTCTTCTGTTAGATTTTGAAAGAATGAGTTTGAATACTTGGTGCTTGTTTTAAAATCCACGTCTTCAAGAGCACTTGCAAAGAGGGAGCTGCCTGGAAGTGCAAGAGGAATGGCACACCACGTAACACAGGCACACAGCGTAATCTCTGCCATTCCCAGCAAGTGTGCTGAAGCAAGGTTTTGATTTGATGGCCTTCAGAAAGCCCGTTCATCCTTCCTCTTGCCTGCACACACCTCCATATTCAAGGATTTGCCCTCCCATACTGTGTGCTTGGTTTGTCCATCTGCAGTATTTGTCTGCTGTCAGGACCTACAATCCCCAGTGGCAGTGTGGTGCCCATGTCACAAGATGAGCCCACAACAAAGCGGTGGCCCTTCGCCTGCCAGATGCCAGGGTCCAGTTCATGCTAGGCATTGGCTGGTACTGCAGAAGCCACTGCCACAAAACAAAAGAAGGGAAGGGGAAAACAGTGGCAGCTTGGGAAAAGAAAACAACAGACAAACCCAAAATAAAGAGAGGAAGATAAGCAGAATTTTTTTTTCAGTCTCTCATTGGTTATGTTTCATCTCTAAGGATAAAGCCTTCTGAAGCTGGCAGTCAAGTCTGTAGCCTTAAGGACAGTTGCTACAACTTTTCCTTGGACTAAGTTAAAACTTGAGGTCCTGTTGTGTTAAGAGCAGAACATCTCAAAGTCACAGAACAGTTCAGGTTAGAAGAGACCGTAGAAGGTGTATAGAGCAGCCTCTACCCAAAGCAGGGTCAACCCCCAGAGCAGACACAGTAAGAAGACATGCTCCTCTCCAAGAGCAGGAACAGTCTAAGCAGGCAGAAGTGGCTTCAAGAACACACACAAAATCAATGGCATAACAGTCAGGAGGCTGAGGTCTCTGTCTCTTTCTGGACAGTAGATGCCAGCTCCCCAGAGCACTCTGCATTCAAACTCTCTGCCCTGCAGCCACATGTGCCCCTAGAGCTGTTCAGTCCATTTTGTTGTGTATTCTGCCCAGTGATGGGGGTGGCTTTTCTCTCCAGGTGAGGTTTTGAGCATGGGTGGTGGCTTTCAAGTGACCTTGTCTGTAGGCAGAATTCAGCCTGATGTCTAGCTCTCTCAGCATATTGCTTATGTGTTCCTCATAGTCATTTCCTATCATAGCTACATGCTAATTGTCTCTAGGGGAAGTGAGGAGAAGGCTTATTAATCTGTGCACTCAGGAAAGGTTGTAAATCACCATGTGTTTCCAGCAATAAAATTGGCTAAATAAATTAAAACAAGCACTAATGACCCAAACACAGCTCTGATGTAGTGGGAGTGGGCTGGGGCATATAGCTGTGTTTGGGTATAGGGTACACCTCAATCATATACTTTCTTTCTTCTGACAGCATCCTTGGATATCTCCAGCCATACTCCCTTCACCCCAGCCAGTGTGCCCCAGTGCATCACCAGTATTGCATGGTGTTCTCTCCCCCCTGCTGCAGCGATGGCCTTAGCTTTTTAGCTCAGTTTTTCTGTTCCCTTTGCTTTGCAGTCCAGCAGAGCTTGGAGTTAATTCATCCTTGTTCTCTGCCACTTCTCAACAAACCCAGTGAACTTTCCTTTAATGCAGATATGCTAAACAGCATCGAAGCCAACAGAGATGTGTATCCATTAGCAACAGCACAGCTGTCCTTTTAGACATTACTGTAAAAAGTTCATTCAGAAAGATTTCACACTGTAAATAAAAAGGCAGGTTTGCAAACAGACTGTCTGGTGATGAACAGTCAGGGTGGAAAAGTCACCCCATAGTCCTGTTTTCCAACAACCGCTTTCATCTGGGAGGCCTGCAAAATCCTTCACTGACTATTCATCAAGTGCCACTGAAATGTCTCGCCTAGCTCTCTAGAGAAGATGTTGGTACCAGGCAGTTCCATGTTTTCTATGCAGTAAGTGTCCCTACAAGAAACCTGCTGAGAATATCCTCCAACATTTTCTGGGATGATTAAATACTACTTTGTTTTGCCTCACCATCCAGCTTCAGCCTCTTGATATTGAGCAGAAATGACTCATTTTATACCCACCAATATCAGAGCTGCTTCTCAAACCAACAGCAGTCTTGCTGCTCCTTAGGACACGTTGCCTTCTCGCGGATGTACCTTGCTGCTTCTTTGGAGACCATGTCTCTCAAAAGAGATTGTAAGGAAAGGAATTTCCTTGGTGTGATCTTCACAGAGGATGCACTGTATCAGTGTATCCCTCAGTCCCTGTAAGATCACTAACTTCCTGGTTTGTTCCCAGAAGATGTGCGTCTCTGGGCTTTCCCTTGTCAGCAAAGGATGCTGAAGGAATGCTGCAGACAACCATCACTGCTGGGATGTGCACAAATGTCAACAGTAGCACTGTGCAAAGATGAGGAAGGTGAGTCACTGCCATGTGAAGTCCGGGTTGTCAACAGAGGCTCCTGCTCCACAATGCACTCTCCAGGCTCCAGGGTTGTCTGTTCCCAGGATCAGTTCTGGAAAAATCCTTCTCTTTTTTCCTCCTGGGTGGATTTGGTTCTTCTAGATGTCACAGATGGAGAGTCAAGACTGGATCTAAGGGTGGCAGTGCTTGTACTCCCTTGTCTGCCTGGCCAGAATCACAAATTTCTCCACAAGCTGAGTCCAGCAGCATAACTAGGCATCAATTCAAACTGCCTGCAAGGAGGTCCCTAAATCATGGGTACCTCTATCTACCACTTAGGAGGAGGAGAGCATCAGCTGCCCACCTCAAGCTGGACTCGGGCAGCACCTCAAAAATAACATAATTTGTCTTGGATCAGTTTCCTGAGTCCTGTGGGCCCAAACTCTCTGGTTTATATTTGTACCTTATAAGAACTGCTAAAAAAAAATGTTTCCAAAATGGGTGAAACAATCAATTAAGTCTTTCTTTCATTTGTGCTTTCTGTGAAAAGCATACAAATGGACACCACCAGCCCAACTATCTCAAAAGTATGAAGAGCTTTTATTCTAGTTGGTATCACCACTGCATGAGCCCATGGCAGACACCAGCTTAGTCTCTTGGGTTTCATTAGAGCTCTTTTCTGTGTTTCCATATAGCAAGTCACCTCACAATTTGTTCTTGAAAACACAAAATTTTTAGTAAACAATTGTCCCCTTTGGAATTTTTTTCCATATCCTTTACTCAAAATATTTTTTCTTTTCATTCATTGTATTTAATCTTTGTCTACTTTTTGTTCTTGCCCCTTTTCCTAATTATGGTCAATTTCAAAATCAGTAGTGCTGAAGGGGGGCAAAGAAAAACGGTAGAGATCATCTCCCCACTCCCCTTTCCTTCTCTGCCCCGCCCCCCCCCCCCCCCCAAAAAAAAAAACCATTCAGAAAGCCAGGAAACAAAGCTAACAAGGAGAGCTTTGAGCCTTCTGTTTTGCTCAGAAAATTGCCGATTTCTTTCGCACAAAGTGCTGGGCCTGATTCTTCTCCGGCAGAGTGCAGCCAAGAATTACAAAGCGAGTCAACAGACAGTGGAACTGAGTTCATCTGAAAAGTAGCCAGAAAAAAACCTCAGGCTATGTTCGAGGTGTCCATTTTTAAAAGGAAATTTGCTTAGGCAGAGGAATACCAGCATATTCAGGGTGAGTGACTGTGTGTGTATGCGTGTGTGTTTTGGATCTCAGCACAAGGAAGGGGTGTCTTGCCACCCCCAGGGGTCGGGAATAGTGCATGCATGGGGAGGACCTATTATATTATTTTTCTTCCACCTTAATGAACTCCTCTCATGTCCACCTCTGATCAGTGGAGTATGACAGAGGGTGATTGAAGGCCAGTCTCCCAGGAAATGAAGTTTGTTCACACAGCCCAAGTATGCTGGCCCTACTGCCGCCTGCCTCTGATTTATAGGACCGAAAATTCCTTCCTCCAGTAACAATAACGCTCTTAAACTCCAGACCCTTCTCCCTCACAGAACCTCCAGACAGGGCAGCCTGAGCCCAGGAGAGATGGGAGTCACCCAGCAAATATATCCATCAACACAGCTTGTGTTTCAAAGGAATACAAGACTCCACAGGGTTAGGCTCACAAAGGCGGGGAGCAGAGGAGTCTGACCACCACCCAGCAGCACCTCCTTCTGGAAAAGGGCAGCAACAGGAGTGACCATGCCCTAAAGAGGGGCAGGAGCCACAGCTTCTCCTATGAACCAGATGGCACAAAGAGTCCAGGGAAATTTCAGGGGAAATTTGGGCCCTCTGGCCTATGCTTGATTCTGGGGCTGGGAGCAAGTCTGCTCTGAGGTCTCTTAGCATCAGAGGTTTCTTCCAGCAATGTCTCCTCTGGGATTGGGCTTCTGGCTAGAGAGCCGTCCAAACACTCTGTCTGTCTTTCATGTTGTGCTTGTTTTTGAGAGGAGATTTACTGTGAGCTCAGTGTGCTTTGTAGCATTTAAAGGCAGCAGTGGATGGCTGTTACTGCTGGTTCTGCAGTACCATGGCTCCCATGTGGCAACTGGGCTTATGCTGAGAGACTGTCATGGGGAAGTGCCACATCTCCCCACCACATCTCAGGAAACATCCTCTCCAGAGCATGATGGGGCCCTGAGGTGCGACATGCAACAGTGTCCGAGGGTGCAAGACATGCTGCCATGGTGCTGGAGGTTTCGTCTTTACTGTCTAGTGGGGCTGATTGGTGGCATATGCCACGGCCAGGCACTGCCTGAGAGACCTAGCCATTTCCCAGACAGGGAACCTGCAGTTAATTAAACAATATGGATGATCTGGGGGCACATTGTTTCCAGGCTTTGTTCTATTTAGTAACATAGATGTGGCCATACAGTGTGGCTATCAGGACAGCCTCTGTGCTGGCAAGACATGCACACTTTTTGGAGTTGGGGCCTCATGTTCGAGCTTAACATCACTGTCAGAGGTTTGAGTCAACAGGAAGAAAAAAGCTTGAGCCCTTTTGCAACAGGACAGTTGTGGTTGCCAAATTGCGAGGCAAGTTCTGGCAAGAAACAAGTTCATTCTGTAACTTTTCTTTTTTATCATTTAATCATTAACAGGTCTCTCTGGCTCTCACCTGAAGCTGCTGACCTGTTCCTCCTAGACAGGGGAATTTGCAGGGAGACAATGTTCTGCAGAGGGCAAGGAGCAGCCTGTGCTGGAGTGGGGGTGGAGGTGGGGAAGGGCTGTGGGAGGCCAAGGACCACAGAGCTATTTATGGCCCCAAGAAGTAAAAGGCCATCTCGCTTGACTTGACTTCCTCTTAACCTATCCTTTCTGGGAGATACTGGTGTACCTCCCTGCCCCCATGAACTTCCAGTGTCCCTAGTGGCTGGGTACAGGGATAGACTGGTGAAGGTGGCAGTGGGAAGGGGATAATGTAGTGGCCTATGTGCCAGCTCCATTAAACCTGTGAGGTGGTATTTTAAGAGGAGGGAGGAGATCTTGCCAATGCCTTGTAGTCTTCTCCACCGCTAGCCCCGGTAACTGTTACTGGACAGAGAGACAGGAAAGATCTTCACTCTGTGCATAGGAAAAGCTCAGTTTCCTCTCCCAGTCCTTGTTGTGGTTATTTCGACAGGCTGTCTGTGGGACAATAACTCTGCGTTCATGCTGGTAGCTAGCACAGAGGGCTCTGATCTCTATCTCTCAGTCTCCTGTGCTAACTGCAGTGCAAGTGATTGCTTGACAAAGAGAAAGAGCAAGTCTGACTTAGACATGTATATCTGACCTCCACATCTGGGCCCGCCCCTTCATGTCCTGCTACAAACACTGTTTTGGAACATTCTCCTACTAAATTATGAGTCTTTGTGTATCTGTGCCATTCAGAGCATCTTCCCTTCTTTTCTGGGACCTGCTGAGACTAGTCACAAATGTGGAGGGCTTCCCAGGCTGACATCTTGGCAAGAAATGAGCTTCATGGTGTAACTGAGTGACAACATATAAGAACCCTTCCTCTGAATAACTGCCTGCAGAGAGAAGGGTTAAAAGCATGATATTAAGTTAGATAACTATGTTACATTGCATCTAGGAAGGAAGTTGGTAAATCCTAATCTCTTTTTTGATGATAAATTGACTTTTTTTGAAATGAAAAGCATTTTTATGGAGGAATCCTGTGAGATGCCAAATGTTTTGGCCCTGATCTAGCTAGATATTTAACCATACACTTCATTTCTTAAGCTGCTCGTGTGCTTAAGTATTTTGCTGGATCAAGTCCAGAGCCCTCAGCATTCTGTGTTGTGTCAAAGGACCAGGTCTGCATTTAGAGCAGTGTTGCTGAACTCAGCCTGTGAAGATTTCAGCCATCACTCAGAAAGCATTTTTCGTTAAAATTCTATCCAACTTAAACAAATTTCCTTGCGATTCCTCTTTTAGATGTGTGTTTTCTGATGGTGTTCTAGCAGACAGGTTTACTAGCCAGAGTATTTGTCAAACAAGGCACTTTTGAGTAAAATTTAGTGGGAGCTAATGGAAAATTACTTTGTTCTAAAAATTCCAGGATGTTACCCAAGACCTTTGAAAGTGACTGAAGACCCACAGGGAAAGAATCTGAGTGCATGACCACTCCATCCAGTCAAAGTGGACTGAATTATTCACAGAAATTATTTAGTAAATAATTTCAAACAACAGGTGGGCAGGAATTATCAGCTGATGACAGATGATCAGTGACCAAATAAGAGACCAAGTTTTTGAGCATCTCTGCAGTTGGTTGGGTTCAATAGGAAAGGATAAAAAATGAACCTGACTGTTAGTAAAACGTGAACCGGAGTAGCTGGGTTTCATTGGTCCTACTGAAGGGAGTACAAAGAACAAAAAAAGAACAGCATTAGGTGGGAAAAGGTGAGTCTGATTTCTAACCTTGTGTGTTGTAATTAAGGTGTTAAATGTGCAAGTGCAAAGTGAATGGATGAGATGGCATAACAAGAAAGAATTTGTGGAAGAGAGCTGAGCAGAAACAGGCTCTGTCAAAGCCAAAAAGAATGCATGCCAATGTTGTTTCTCTTGGCATAGGTCAAAAAAGCAGACTGTGTGACAAGAGAGAAATTATAGAAGACTGAGATAATGCCCAGTTAGATCATGCAGTTCACCTCCCTGGGGTCTGTGACAAGCTGGTAAGGAATTTTTCTGCTAGGGAGGGACATAGAAGTTGACAGAAATTCAAAAAACTTCTTTTTCTTTCCTTCCCCACAAAAACTTAGCTCAGAACAAAACCCACTGAAAAATGTCATTTCCAGCTTTATATGTTAATCCCTACCAACTCTTACAAGAAAAAAATTCAGATGCCAGCTGTAAAAATGCTTGGTGAGTCAATGCTCCAATATCCTGCTACAACAGAATTTTGGGAAGACCTAATCATGCCGCTTGTTATTGCTGAAATCCTTCTCAGTCACATGTAATCCTGAGCCCCTTTGCATCAGAGCATCACAGGTGTGTTGTTAAGGATGTTCCTGACAGTGCATGGCCAGAGTAGAGCCTGACTCACTGGTCCCTGGGCTAGCCCAAGCTGGGATGAGCCATTCACCCCACAAAAATCTGTTGCTTTACTTTGTGGATCCTTTTCATACATCATGTTAAGACTGCCAGGAGCTCTTGCAGCTCTGGAGGGAGGCTGAGCACCTTTGTAGTTGCTTTCAAGTGAATTGTGAACCTTCTTCAATTCTGAGAAGACTTTGGGGAATTGCTATCATTCTCCTGGGCCCAGAAGTCGTGATGGTTAGGTTACCTCCAAGTGAGAGCTTGACTAGCTAGGCTAAATTTGTCAAGGCACTTCTTTATGTAGACAGCAGGAGGGATGGGAGCAGCATCTGCGCATGTACCGAGTTTAGTCTGTGTCGAGACTTTACTGTGAGCTGGTATCTGGGCCAAGAACAAAACTGCGGTTCCCCAAGCCCTCTACTACCTATTGTACCACAACATCTGCTCGGGATCTCCTGGCACTAAAATATTCCCTGTAGCCTTTTTCCTCAGTGCAGTCTTCAAAAGCTTTAAATAGTGAAGATTCCTAGTGGGTTTTGCTGCCAGGAAGTTGCTCCCTTAATTTTATTCTGCTTGATATTTATCTCCTTATCTTTAGGGAGAAGTCCCTGCTGTTGTCCTACCATCCATGTTGTAGGCTAATGAGTACTGGGACCAGTAGCAGTAGCTACAGTAAGACTGGTGGATTTGAATGTGAACTGGTCAGACTTTAGTTAGAACGTGCACCTGGAACAAAAATGCTGGGTTTTGCGACTGCATCTCCAGGGCAGGAGGAAGCAGAACAGAGGAGCAAAATCACCCCAAGGGAGGCAGCATTGTATGTTTGTTAGGAGGTGGTTTCAGCTGGGTGATCTCTGGCTCATCCCTCCAGCTAAGTGTTGAGGAGAGCTCCCTGGGTGTGGGAACAGCCACCCTCTGGGCTGGAGACCTCAGTCCCTCCTGCGTGTGTGAGACCAGAGGGGTGGATGGCAGAGGGGGCTGCTCTGACATTTCCTTTCCCAGCGAGGAGGTATCCTGTCCTTGCGAGGCTGTCGAAGGCCAGCTCAGCCCTGCGTGACCAACTACAACTGCCGCTCCTGTGTCCTTTCCCCCAGGCACTGCGTTCATTAGCTGTGAGGCCTTAGTTTTATGGGAACCCTCCCACCCGGCTTCCTCCTGGCTTAATGACAGGCCCATTAAAGAGAAGCCAATAAAGCCACAGTGTGAGAACAGCGTGAGGGCCGGCTGCCTGCCCATCTTTGTCATGTGCAAGCTGGGTCTAGGGGCAGGAGGAGGCAGAGACACCCCCAAGTTACGCAAGGTGACATTTGTGCTCTGCTTTGGGGCTCTTGCATAAACTTTTCCCAGTGCATGGTTGGGTTTTTCGGTGGGTTTTGTTGTGATTTGTTTTTTGGTTTGTTTTTTTTTTTTCCATCTCTGAGGAAGGAGGAACAAGGTCTCTTAATGAGAGGAGGATTAACAGGCCATAAGACTCGGCCCTGAAAGAGCCGCCGGTCTGTGGGGCCGCTCAGCAGGATGCAGGGTAATTGGATTGGATCCCGAAGAGCACCTTGAATCGGTTCTGAAGCGGCCGCGGTGGGTTGCTCTGGAGGGGGCCGGGGGCCGGGGAGGAGGGGAGCGTGTGGCTCTTTAGAGAAGCCAGAGCCAAGATGGGGGATCAGCAGGCTCATTAAGGGATTAGAGTGTTTGTTCTTCTCAAGACTTTTGTTGCTAAAACACCTTGCGCAGCATTTTCTGGAGCCTGGGGAGCTTAAAGAGCTTGTCGGAGCACTGCTGTTGTCCCCACACAGGAGCAGAGACTCTCTTTCCTCTGGCCTTCCTGCTGATACCAACAGCAGCTATTTCTAGTGACAGCACTGCTCTCCCAGACATTCCCATCTCTGGTCATAGCGCTTCTGTCTCCTGTGGGTTTTGAGGTAAAGGGGGAGGATGACAAAGAGGATGAAGCAAAAGAAGTACATCAGGAGGGACACTCTAACTTGGGCTTTTCCCCTAATATTTGTTACATGGACAATGAAGGACTTTGCATGTTCTGTGGTGCTCTCTGCAGCCTTTTACCTCCCCACAGGTTCTGTGCTTGGTGTCCAGCTCTTGTGGTAGGAAGTTTTGGGTACAAACTACTCTAATTTGTGTATCTGATCTTCATATCACTGTTGTGGCTAGAAATTATTGCATAGAGTAATTTGCCTACCAGCATCACTTGAAAAGTACTGGCTGTTGAGATGCAATGCCAGAAGAGGCAGGACAGGGAAGGAATGGTGCAATGAGACCTTTCCTGAGAGCACAACTGGCCAAGAAGCCTAATTCTCCTCTGGACCAGGGGGAGAAGGTAAAAGCTCTAAAGTACAAATCAAGAAGTGCTTAGATCGAAGTGTGATATATTAGAAGAAGTCAAGGGCATATGTGGATAAAGCTCTGTTGTCATCAGTTCATCCATCCTTGTGGCCCACACAGAGACTTCTTACCTGTCATTTATCTAGGCTGCCCTGAGGCACACAGCTCTGGGCGTAGACAAACCCTGCCCTGGCTGGCCAGGCATGGAAACCTGGAGCCACCAGCAGAACAAAACCTGGGGAGATGGCAAAGGGGCTATGCAGTACTGGGGATTATCCCATTTTGGGTACTGACTTTCCTCCCATCTCTGTGGGATTGGTGGGTGAGCACCAACAATTTCTCTCATGAGTAGCAACTGTCGTGCAAGGACGATGCTATGGGAGCTCTACCTCCTGTCTGTGGGCTGGGTACATTGGCGTGACCTGGGAGGGTGGGAGTTCTGTGACTTCCTTGCAAGGACACTTGCAGGATGAGCCCACTGGGTTTGGATGTTTGCCCCTGTGTCCTGCTGGCAGGGCTCTGTCTAGTGAGTGCACAGTTTGCACCCAGAGCCCCAGCCCAGAGCTGGGCAGTTGCATGCCAACTCAACACGCTTTGTGCAGATTGGGATGCAGCCCCCTGCCTCGCAGGGCCTCTGGCTGCAGGCACAGGTTGTTAGCTTTGGGGTGAATCTGGCCCCCACTTTTAGAGAAAAGTCTGGGAGCTGGGCAAGGCCAGTTTAATCAGTTTTGTGGAGGAGCAAATGGAAGGGAGTTGAGCAGGACCTTTCTGGCACCCAGTGTAAGTTGCAATCCCACTGCAACAGCTCTCTGCTGAGCAAGAGTTTCAGCGGGGAAGTGTGTAGATGGGGAGGGGAAAGAAGGCAACAGACAGGCAAGCAGGGGAGGGATCAGGGGGAGGGGGTTAGGGGAAAATAAACAAGAATCTCCTGAAATTAATTGTTTGAAGGGAGTGCCCCACTCAGCTGTGAATTCTGAAATGATTATTGGATTTGCAGGCAGATGGGGGACAGAATGGGTCAGGTGCACGATTAATATCTTATTGATAGCGGATTAAGAGAGTGAGATCAAATCTTTAACTGAGTGGAGAAGCAGTTTATCAATTTGTCACAAAAAATGTAGCAATCAGAAGTGGAGAACATCAGGGCCAGCTTGTGGATCGATCTGTGTCAGTGCCTCACAGCACGGCTCTGCAGGGAGACCAGCTTATTCCCAGGTACCCAGAGGGCTGGAGGAGATGGTCTTGGTGCTGGCTATGCCAAGAGGGGCGGGCCCAGGGACAGCCAGACTTCTGGGTGCAGGGGCACCACTGGGAGAGCTGCAGGCAGGCAATGTCATGCTCCCATGGATGCTGCCTGGCAGTGTGCTGGTGTGGGGCATAAGCAAAGCAGGGTTGCCTGGGGAGTACTGGCTTCCTAAGTTGGTGGCAGCGATAGATGTGAAGGCTTAGCCCTCAGTTTGGCGATGGATGGACTTACAACCAGCCAGAGCTTCCCAGCCTTGAGGACAGGGTGTGAAACCTGCTAAATAAACTTTTCAAATTACTTCAGGTGCAGCTGAATGGTATTTAGTGAGGAAAAAAGCTCACATGCTATTGGGCCTTATGATGCAAAGCTGTGGGTATAGCCTAGCCCACTGGCTGGGGGCTTCCTGCTCCTGATGTGTTGTTAACACCTGCATGTTGGTGCTTCTGGATTCTGTTCATAGCTCAGCTGTCTTGGTCCTGCTGGTGAGAGCTTTCTTCTGAGCCGTCTGGCATCAATGTATGTTCTGTGTTTTGGGTGTTCAGTTTGTTGACCGACTCCTCGTTCTTGATCTGTTGGTATTCATAGCTCATGCATGGAAGGTATTTGCAGCTATTGAAAGCATCTCAATAGCTGGGTAAAAGGGCAGTAACTCTACTAAAAATATTCTGCGTCTTGAGGTAATTCTGTGACACAAAGCACCTTTTGCTAGCTCTAAAGAGTGTACTGGCTACTTGTGGTCTTCTCAAACAGCTTGATTTCTTAGCTGAGAATCTCAGGTTTCTCAATTAGAAAATAAATATCACTTCTAGATTTTATGGCTGTGAGATTTTTGAAGTAAGCCCTAAAGGCTAAAAAATAGACAGGGCAAAGGAAGAACAGCCCTGAGTCAGATGGCTGGTAGTATTTGTTTTTATGAAATCAAACTTTCGAATTGCAGCCCTCCCTTACAGTTTTTTGTTGTGAATGATTTGCTTTAGGAAACAGGGAAAATAAACCTAAGGCAAATGTTTAATGAGCACCTCTTTTGGAGCAGGCACTGTAAGCAGCTGTGATGTCTCTGCAGTGGAGCCTGGCACCAGACTTCAGTCACCAGTTGGACTCCAGCATTTTTTACTTTTTATTGCTAACGTGAAACTTCCTGCTATTCCAACAGATGGGGGATGGCCTGTAGAAGCCAGCAGCCTCCTTGATGGGCTGTGGAGTCGACAGGAGTTTCTGATAGCAATTTCCCTTCTCTTAAGACGTTGAAGAGCTGTTTCACTCCTTTGCCTTTGCAAAAGATGTTGTGCACCTGGGTGAGGCGTGTGATGGTAGAAGGGCTTTTCAGACTGAAGGCAGTTTCTCATGCTGGCACTGCTAGCTTTGACAGCAATTGCATTCTTGTGAGGGTTGTTGGGTTTCTGTGTGAGGCCTCCTGGCTGTTTGCAGTTGTTCTCAGGGTGCTGGAGCACGATGAGGGCCTCTGGGGCTCAGGGGTGTACGGGGGAGAAAGGGGCCCCAGCTGCAAGCCCCTGGAAGCTGGATAGAGAAGACAAGGGGGAAGGAAAATCAAAGATGGGTTTGTTAATCCATGGCCTTGTTTTGCTGCCTGCTGTTTACTCCTCTATATCATGCTGCTTTTTCCCTACCAGCATGTCAGAGCCTGTGAGGGCCTTTGACTCCTGCCAGGTTTTTGGAGTGCTCTGAGAGGCCCTGAGGGGCACCACGCTGCCATGAGGGCTGTGAGCACCATGATGGAGGGTCTGGAAGCTGGTGAATCCTTGAGCTTGATAACACAAGACAACTAAATCAGATGTTGTGGTTTGTTCTGCACTGGCACAGGGACAAAAGGCTGCGGGTCAGCCTGTTTTAACTAGTATGGGTTAGCTGAGTCAGACTGGTGCATGCTCACTGCAAGGATGTGAGGTCTTGGGGTCTCCTAGAGTGCAGATGCCAAAGAGAAATGAAAGAGAAGGTATCACATGGAGGCACAGGTGTGTACGGAGATACCCTCTGCCCAGGCTGATTCATGGTGGAGACCGTGAGGTGGAGAAAGCTGTTGGCCATCACCTTTATGTTTCCAGGGGAAGAGGACTGGGGAGAAATTAATGACCCAACCACCTGCCCTGGTCTTTCAGTGTGACCTTCCTCTCCCCTTGGCTCTTTCACTGATCCCACCACTGTCCCTGAAGTCTCCTATAGCTCCCTGTACCTCTCTCTCTCTCTCCTTTTTACTAGGCAAGCGAAGGCTGGTGTGTCTCTGAGCTGCCTTGTTCTTTAAATGGAGAAGACCGTGTGGCCCTGGTGCAGCCACTGATTTAACCTGGGGATTCCTATTTGACCTGAAGCATATGCGGTCTTCTTTACTCTTTTTACAGAGCCCACTTTGGGACAGGTTATAGGGTAGCCTCTGCTAAGGTTTGAGTCTGATGTTGTTCAAGTCCAGAGGAAAGAGGCCAGAGCTAGGGTGGACTCCTGTAGCCACGAGCTTCCTCATGCTGACTGTGCCTGACTGGGAGTGTGTGGGGCATCGGACACAAATGCTTCACAGTGAAGCCTTGGGAAGTTCCTAGAAAGCAAAATGTGCGTGGCAGGGGAGAAAAATGTGAATTTGGAGCAAGAAAGGTTCTGAAGAGACGGAGATGGTGCTGAAGATGTGCTGAACGTCTGGGAATGGAAGGCAAAGAGGCAGGAGACAGGGAGGGGGCCCTTGAAATGACACTTCACTGCTCTTTCTGTGCACTATTGTGTAAACATGTTGAAAGCCATAGAGAGCCTTTGTTTTGGAAAGAGCCCTGAATTAATTGCAATGTACAGGCTGCCCTTCAACAAGGTTTGGGCCTCCCATTTGTTTCTCCCATTAGCCTTTCACAGCACCCACACCCAGAAAGCAAGGCTGGGCAGGCCCTCTCCACCCTGCTCCTGCTGCACCTCCGGGACCAGCAATGGAAGGCAGACCCCTTCCTTAGCCCCCCGCACCAGAGTGTCCTCGCAGAGAGGTGTGCTGCAGGGTTGACATCCCCTGCCCAGCCCAGGCTTCCACCTGCCATGCCCCACCTAAGGCTGTGGGGAGGACCGGGATGCATTGACACTCCCTTGAGAGCCAGGCCACTCGTGGCTGTCATATGACTGGTGTGGCCTTTCCCAGCACTGGGCTTTGGGGGCTAATTAGCACATTCAGGAGCACTGCTGGAGTGGAAAGGTGCTTGTCTGGTGGTGGGGAGCTGGGAGGTGACCTAGGGGGCTGGCACTCCCCACTCTTCTTCCTCCTTCCATACCACCGGCCAGGTCTCCCCTGTGCCGGCTGGGGCAAAGGGAGTCAGCTGCTGGGGAGGGCAGGAAGAAGTGGAGCAAGAAGGGGAAAGGCCGCCATGTCCTCTGTTCGCAGGTGGTGGCTTGGCTAATTTGCAGGGGATGGCAGCTGGAGAGGCTGGGTCAGGCCAGCACTGTCGGCCGGGACCCTGCACTGTGCTGGCAGGCGAGGGGCGCCACAGGGCCCTCTCCTTTCACTGCCTCCTGGTTCTGCTCCACAGACCCTCCCTTTGTCCGCCCTCTGAATGGGAGCCCTGCCTGCCTGTGGCCCTGCTTTTAATTAGGGCTTCCGCTGCTCGCGCCTGCCCCTCCGCTGCTGCCCGGCCCCCCTGTGCCTCTACCCCCACCGCTTTTAAATTCCTTGACACAATTTAATGCTCACTCTCGCTTGCCCTGGCTGCTGGCTGGAACAGGAGAAAGGCGAAGAGAAATCAGCCAGAGCACCAGTGGCTGGGCATGTCCGGATCTCGGCCAGAGGGGCAAGCATGGGGCCCTCCCACTGCTGCCAGCCTGGGACAAAGCAAATGCATCCTGCCTGGTGTGCCACTGTCCCGTGGGCTCTGGGGCTGGGGATCTCGGCCACCTTTGTGATGGTTCATCCAGGGAGGATGCTCACAGCTTAAAACCCCCAAGCCACCTCTCCACCCCGTGGGCTGTAGGGTGGTTAGATCTGGGTTTAGCCCATGAAATGTGGGCAAGATGTGATTTTTCTTTTTATTTTTAGTAAAAATACGAATGATACTTCTTCTGGCATGTTGGTGGCTCTTTCAAAACAGCTCCTGGAATGAGAAGTTCTTGGGAAGACCTTGCTGGAAAACATGGTTTCACATTTGAGAGACAAATGAAAGGAAGCCCATGTTTTGTTACAATTTCTGTCTTTGCTTTGTACTGTGTGGTAATACTTGAAGGGCAATTCAGGAGTTGATGGGTAGCCAGGAGTTTCTCAGTTACACCCTCCAGACTTTTCCAGACCTCTGTTGTGTCTGTACCCAAGGCAAAGATTTGCACCTTTTTCCTGTGCAGAACACATTTTGATGTACCACACAGATGCATCTTCAAGAGACTTGAATGCATATGACTACCCTCTCACAGAGAAGTGTGATGCTATGTTTGTGCAGATAAACGCAACAAAGGAAAGCAGCTCCAGCCAGGATTTACAGATTCTTCCCTGACTAGATCACATCTTATTGGCTCTTCCTTGGGACATTTGATCTAGAAGCATCCCCTTGGCTTTTGCATGTCACTTTTGATATCCGTGCTCTTATTTCCTTCTGGAGTGACCTTTTGTTTAGGTAAAATGTAGTTATCCCCCTAGAAACAACATCTCATGCCTCAGCAACAAGCAACCTTGTTGATCCGTGTCCCTGAGCTGTTCCTGTGTGATGGGCCACTGGGAATCAGGATTCTGGGGTGTGATGATGCCCTGTGCAGCCCCTTCAGTCTGCATCTTCTACCACAGGTGAGCAGAGAGGAGCTTGAACACGATGGGGTCCTTGCACCAGATGCTCCCCTGTCTGCTCCTGGATGGGTTTCTGTGTGACTGTGGAGGGTGTGTGGAGGAGAAACCTCTCCAGACTGGGAGAGGGTTAGGGGATAGAGAGAAGTTCCTCCCTGTGTCATAATTCCCCCTCTCCTTTCCTCTATTAGCAACTGTTGGCAAGTGGGAGTCACAGCTCAGCCATCTACCACAAGTGCTGGATCTGTGGCTCCAGCTGCAGGTGCCCCCAGACCATCTCCCGCTCCAGCACGAGACAGCCCAAGACCACCAGGGTGCAGGCAGAACTCTGTCAGAAAAGCATGGCTGCTTCCCAGGCTGCTGATACCTGTGCATCCCCAGCCCTGCTGCAGCCAGCCCGACGCCAGCTGGGTTTGCGCCACGGTGGTAAGACCCAGCAGGCGCGAGCTGAGCAGATGTTGAGGTGTGGGCCAGGGTGGGTGGTACAGTTTGGATGTTTCTACCTCATCTGATACAATCAGCATTGCTGTGCACATGAGAGGAAAGTTGTTCGATAGGAATGACCCATGATGCTGGGTTAATTCTGTTTACAAAAGAATAAATATTATAGCAATGTCTTATAAAAAAGAATCAATAGCTTCCCTTTGCTGGGTGATCCCTTCATGTCTTTGAAAATCGATTCCCCCCCATTCCCCTCCTCCTCACTGCACAGCTATCTGTTTTTCGGGGTGATGGGGGGGTCAGGCGATTATTGAAGTATATGTGAATTTACAATATTAACGACTCACGATGGTGTGTCCGCAGGTTCACGGTGAATTAATTATCTGTTTAAGAAGCCATGAAGAAATCAATCAATGAAAATTTCTCACTCTTTTGAGACTGAGGGAGCTTGTCAATTTTTTTTTAACATGCACCGCATTTAAAGAAACAGTACAGCTTTTTTTCAGCAGAGGAGGGGTGAGAGGGAAGCTGGTTTGGGGTTGAGGGAGACTTGTTTGGTTTGGTGCAGCACTGTCAGGAATGGCAGCCCCATTTGCTGGCCTCCTCAGAGGACAGAAGGCACCAAGGATACATCCCGAGGCGGTTTTGTCCTGGACCTAAGCCAGTGGTGGCCTTGTCTAGAGTGACAGGGAAAGGCCTGGTGTTATGTAGCATGTAACAGCAGATACCGTTCTGGTGGGGCTGCACTGGGCTGTGGGCAGTGATGTCTGTCACAGACATGATGTCCTTCCAGCTTACTGGCCCTGCTGCCCCTCTCCTGGAGATCCATCTGCCATCGGTGACCTGGCAGAGGGCAACACATGGCTGTGCCTCAGCTGCTCCAGCCTGGGGGGAGCAGGATGTGCCCCATGATGGAGACAGAGAGTAGCAAAGGAGAGCAGCTGAAAGCAATAATATTTCAAATCACCTCAAGATGGAAGAAGTCTGGTAGAGTGCTTCATGACTCAGCCTTTAGCATTGACTGCCATGTTTAAATTTGGGACAGGCACTGGTGAGGGTGCAGCCATGGGGGCTTCAGCACACCTGAACACAGCTCCTCTGGGCCTTCTCTGCACTCACAAGGTGAGGCAGCTCTGGACAGCAAATAGCCCAAGGTTGCTCGTGTCTCCACCTAGTGTTAAAGCTGCAGCCAGGGGAGGGACCCTTGTGTCCATACAGACCTGATCAATAGTTGTGCCACATCCCCAGGGGTCTTGGAGTCATCCGAGCCATCCAGGATGACAATGGTATGTGCTGGGTGGTGGCAACGTGTACTGTTAACAGTGTCTGGCTGAGGTCTTTACATCAACTTGATGGTGTTTCTCTGTTTGGATGGAGTTTGATGGTATTTGAATACTGGATCAGAGCATTTCCCCTACATTTCAGGCTTTGGCAGGCAAAAACAGTGACAGTCAGAAAACTGGCAGGGGAAGATGGAACTCAGAACTGCTAAGAGGGTGAAGGAGTTTGTCTGCAATTCCTTAAGCCTCTTCTGACCCTCTTAAAAACTGACCTATCTCACCTCTCTTCCCTTTGTGGAGGATTGACATTTGAGCAATGACTTAGATCCCAGTTAAAAGGGGAACAATTGGGGCAGGGGGAGAGGAGAGGAAGCTGAAAGGAGGAGGGGGATGAGGGATGTAGAGCCTTTGGCAGGAGAAGTATGTTGGACGCTGCCCCTTTCCACATCCCTAACGACCAAACAGGCAGCAAGTCACCGATGCTGCAGAGAGAACAGCACCGTATTTGGGTAGCAGGGGATAGGGAGAAATGTGTGGGGGTGGCAGGCAGCTGGAGACCCTGACAAACAGGCTAGAAGCAGAGAGGGAGCAGGGACAACCTCTGAGGCTGCTTTTCCCCTCACAAGCTGAGGCAGACATGGCCGCTTCCCAACCCCATAATTCTACTGGCCTGTGCCGAAAGGAGTCCCCGCCAGGCACACCCATTGCTGTAACCAGAACGGAGATAAGAGCCCATATTGACACAGGAGCATCTGTGTCAGTAATTGTCATGCAGCCTGGCAAATTGCTTCAATGTGCCATCCCCTCCAGCCGCACAGCTCAGCGGCGGCAGCAGGCCTGGGGGGGCCTGTGCTGCTGCCAGAGAGATGGGAAGAGGCCTGGACCCGGTGGAAAGGGTCAGGACCCCACAGGGACCTGCTGGGTCTTAGTCCAGGTCCCTGTGTTTTGACAGTCTCTCCTGATGGACTCTTGGCAGCTACTCTGGCTGCAGTGCTCTGTTTTACTCAGGTCCATCATCCTCAATGCAATATTCCTGATTCAGACCACAACGAGAGAGAGGTGGAAAATTCCCGTCATCCTTTAGGCTGCCATTTACACCAGCCAAAGGAGGTTTGAGAGAAGGTCATGCTGTCCTTCCCTTTCAGTGCTTTCTTGGCTGCAAGGGAAGAGGGGATCCTTACCAGTTTACTCCAGAGGAGCACCCAGCATTTATCTGATCCATACATACAGCTGTTTTCTGAGTCTAGACAAAGCTAGAACAGAAACAAAAAGTGAGGTTTCCAAAAAGTGTTAGGTACCCAGTTTGAGGCTATGTGAACCACACAGCTTTTGAGATGTCACAGGTAGGAGTCATTCAGTGCCCTTTGAAGTCAGCAGGTTGACCAAAGGTGACTCTTTTCGTTTCCCTCTGTTCTTTTTCAATAATCTCTAGTTCTGTTTTTCCTGTGCTTTTTAATGGTAGTGCAGTTCCAGTGGAGATTATTAAGTATGCCTCCATGGATCCAGGCATATAACTTCAACAAAAGACTCCAGGCCTAATTATGACGTTGCAAGATAAGCAAGGCCTCCAGAATTTGGCTTAGTGTAGGAAACTCTTTAAAAGATGCAGTTATTTGTGAAAGGTCATGGTTAAAGCCAGCCTTCTGATCTGCTGCTGCTGGATACATGCCCCTCCACCTAGCAGGGGTCCAGCCCCTCTTGTGCCCTAGCTTCTTCAGTGATGAGAGAACCAGCCAACAATATAAAAACCAAAACCAACAACAAAACACCCTCAAGCCCAAGAACAGTAATTCAATTTAATACTAATGACTTTACCAGCACTCATTTAATGGCAATGGACTTTGCCTATGTTGGAAAATGTCTGATGAAGAGCCCATAGTGTCCTCCAGAGGAGGAGGTCAGAGTTGTTCCCAAGGCATGATGTAATGTGGGACTGCAAGGTCTCCTGGACTTTCCCAGTACAGTCTAGTTTGGGGTGCAATTAGTGTTGTGATAGGGAAAGTGGGTAGACCATCCATCGTGGAGCTTGTAGAGGGGTAAGAAGTAGAGTACTAATGCTGTGGGTCAGCATTGGTCCAGTACTTTGTTCTGCTGCAGGTGGATCTCTAGCCCTGGCATAATCAGCATAGTGATTTCATGTGCCTGGTGTCTCTGCGACCCACAGTTAAATATCATGTCCCAAGTGCCAAACAGATGCAAGTGAAGGAATCCATGGGTTTCAACTCAGTTGACTGCTGAGACCAATATACTTCATTTCTCTTCAGGCCTCCCAAGGAACCATATAATAACCTGTTAATGGGGTGGTTGTGTCCCACATTAGAGGTGGTGGCATTAAAGAGGCAGATTAAATTACTTCTTAAATACAGGAAATTCCAGATGTTTGACAGCATCTATACAAGCAAATCAACTGTGTAAGATATCTCTATTATACTCCTCGAGGATGACTGGTTCTACAAAGCTATGCTATGAAAGGCCCTGGAACGCGTTCAGAGGAGGGTTACGAAGATGGTGAGGGGTCTGGAGCACAGGCCTTGTGAGGAGCGGCTGAGGGAGCTGGGATTGTTCAGCCTGGAGAAGAGGAGGCTCAGGGGAGACCTTATTGCTCTCTACAACTTCCTGAAGGGAGGTTGTGGTGAGCTAGGGGTCGGCCTTTTCTCTCGTGTAGACAGTGGTAGAACTAGAGGCAATGGTTTCAAATTGCGCCAGGGGAGATTCAGGCTGGACATTAGGAAATATTACTTCTCGGGAAGGGTAGTCAGGCACTGGAATGCACTGCCCAGGGAGGTGGTGGAGTCGCCGACCATGGGGGTGTTCAAGAAACGTCTGGATGTTGTGTTGAGGGATATGATTTAGTTGGGAAGTATTGGATATTGGACTGGATGATCTTCTAGGTCTTTTCCAACCTTATAGTTATGTGATTCTGTGAAAACCAAACGGATATCATGTGCACAAGGGGTGGCATCCCCGTGAGTGTTAGGCAGTGTTTTAGATGAACCACACTTTGCCCTAGGTTCACTAGGAAGGAAAGCTCCAGCTGCCCTTTAGCCACATTCCTAGCAGGTCAGAAATGCCACAGGAGCAGTCAATGGAAAAGCCAAACACCATGGCAAAAGCATTGATTCAGAAGACCTGAATCAAAGGAGGAGCAATGTGGTTTGAAATAGACCTTCTGTGTTTGATATTACTGGACAATAATAATATGCAAAAGGGATGAAGAAGCTAAGAGGATTAGATGCTAATACACTGCTAGGAAATATAAGCAGCTGCTCTCGTGGAATATATTTATGGCTCTGCAACTACACCGCAACTACTGCCAGAGTGAGGACCTACCAGGATAGCTGGGGAGTTCGTGAACTTGTCCAGTGTGTGAGTATCCAATGCACAACAGATATACACTTTGAGGCCTAGCAATGGGCTTGTGTTACAAGAAAGAGATGTTTCTACAAATGCTTCAGAGACCAAAGACTTCCCAAATGAAGCGACTCTGTTCTTGAGATCTGCTTTCTGTCACTTCTTTTCCTGCTAGAACAGACTTCCACATGACCAACCCACAGAGTCCCAGTAATAGCTAGGAGGCTCCAATCAAAATAACATTCATGTCTGCCCTGCAAAATAACCCGACCAGAGGTCTGCAAGGTCCTATGTGTAAGCATGTTCCTCCAGAGCTACACTTGAACAAATAAGCCGTGACTCTTGCATCCAGCTGACTCCAACTACTCTGCATACTGCCATGTTTCAGAGGTCAGCTCTGACTGTACCTGCCAGCACAGGCACACCCAGTGAGAGACAGTGCCTGCTGTCAACTGTTGATGCTGAGTTGACTGACTTCACCAAGGACACAGAGAAAGGGAGTGGAAGAATGAGGGCTTGAACCTGGATCCCAACCAAGGGTACTCTCTGCTGGTGATTGAATGTTTGAAGAACAACAACAAAAAGGTTACTTTTCGCCAGGGAAAGCTCTGTCACTACAGACTTGCCATGGCCTTTCTGGCCTGTTGGAAGAGGATATTTTGCCAGGGAGCCCGCCTGACTCCTTCAATTTTGCATGAGTCAGGGAAGGAAAGTTCCCCTTGTCCCCCGAGCTGGTGCTTGGTGGCAGACAGTCGCACCTATACTGGTTGCCCTTCTTTCCTGGGAGACCTCCCAGACCCACACCTACAGGAGGACTTCCCAGAACAGGACTTCAACTGTTCAGCTGGTGGTAAGGTTGGCCTCTGCTATGAACTTCTGCACTGGGGAGGGGAGTACCTACTCCTCAGTGGATTACTTACACTCTGTGTGTTTTGGTTGCAAATTGTTCCTATACCAGCTGTCATTCCTACCACCAAGAATCTATTTATATCTTTTTTCTGTTTCTTTTTCATGCTTAAATCCCAAGGGCTGGGTTCTTCTCTGGGCTATGCCAGAGTGAGAAATCAGTTGCAAGTAAGGTCTACCAGAATCACATCAGAGCGATGAAGATCAGGATCTTTAAGCCAGAGGAGGTTAATTTACAGCTTACAGGTTAGTTAATGTGGCTTAAGGAAACCCACTGAAGCCCCAAGCTTCATCCTTGATAGTCCGTGTATTGAGTCTAGTATGTCCATCACCAAGTGTCACCAGGCAGATTCTGGCTGCATGTCCCCTTCCCTACACATCACTATGTGAGTACAACAGGAAGTTTTAAAGGTATCTGCAGCACAGGCTTTACCACTGCTCAACTTCTCAGATGTTTCTTTCTAGGTACACAAAGCAATGCTGTGATGGTGACTGGAAAGGTGTCACCTGTTAGGTCTTGTGATGGGGAAGGGCTGTGGTGCCGAAAAGGGTGGTTTTCTGAGATCTGCATGGAGCATAGATCCCTCTGCATGCCTTTTGCCCTTCAGAGAGCTGCTTGTGAATCCATGGGCAGCTCTGCAGCTCCACAGCTTAGAGCTGTGTCTGACCAGCTGCATGAGGGCTAAGTGGAGGGATAACCAGATGTGCAAAATTCAGGCCCAGCTGCTCTGAAGTACAAGGAAGGAGGCAACAATAGGGGTGGCCTGCTCAATGTGTGAGATGCTCTAAGCCTGTAGTGTCTTTGCAAAGAGAGGTTGCACCTTTCCATTAAGCCAAGTGCTATTACTGATTGCTGTGGAAAAAATTGAACAGGTTTGGATTCCTCAGGGTGGGTACAGGAGCAGCCTCAATGAGAGAGGTGGTGTGGCTATGACCAAGGAAGGGACTGTCCTTCTTCTCTACCCTCACCCACCTCAGATGGTGGCTGCCCATCATCTCACCTGCTCAGTCCACCAGCAGTGCTTGGCAGACAGGGCTGTGCAACCTCCCGCTGCCCGGGTGTCCAGAGCTGGACAACCAGGGGGGTGACAGTCCCACACTGTCACTCACTGTGGGGCTTTGGGAAACCTGGGTGAGTGTGCAAGTGAGGTATACGTGTCCTGGGGAGGTGTCTTGTGTACACACTTATCCATTCACAGTGGCTTAGCTCAAGTGCACCCCTCCCTCTCCAAAGCATCCCTGACACTCTAGGTGAATGTTTGAAAGACAGGATCGGGGCTTTGGTTCGAGAGCCTCTTTGTACAGTGCTAACTGGTTTCAGGGCTGTAATTATCTCTCCAAGAGAAGCTGTAAATTGGATTAAGGCACTGAGTTGCAGCTGAGTGAGCTCCCTCCATTGCCCCACCTGGTGGGCTGCTGAGCGATAACAAAAAATGCCGAGAAATCGGATTTGGATTCTGCTTCACACTCATGGCTTCCTTCTGGAAAAAATGAAATTTTTCCGGCAGAAAGGGCTGGCATGGGTTTGCTGGCAGTATCAGTCCTGGGCTCGTATCATCTGCTGGCACTCTTCCGGAAACGCGATCCCCTCCGTTATCAGAGAGAAATAAATAAATAAACAGCAGGAGATGTTTTGGCAAGGAAGGAGGAATCGCACCAAGAGGCGTGTGCATAAGCACACCACACACACTCACCTCGGCACCGTGTCTTTCACAGCCCGAGCTGTCTGCCGCAAGCAGAGGAGAAAGAGGGAGGTGGCAGCACAGGCACAGGGAGATGTTTTTTTCTTTTCTTTTTTTTTTTTTTTAATTCCTGTCCTCTGGGCTGAAAGAAGAGCCCATGTTTAGCAGTTTATGTTGAAGGCATAGAGGGCCTGGGCGTTGTGTTGCTCTTGAAGCAAATCACTGTCCCCTCTATGCCACTACAGCGTCTTTCCCTGTGCTCTTGAATAAGGTAATGTTCCTTTCCTGTGGGTGCTTTCAGTCCAACACAAGAGGGCCCAAAACTTATATTGAGAGACAATACAAGTTCCCTGGCTGATTTCAGCATCTTGACCAGGACAGACTAACATCAGGCTTGATCCTCCCCTTTTGACACAGGAGAGGCTTCATATCTGGGCTCCTGTTTATACACAGAGGTGTGTATTGCCCTTTGAAGATGCAGGAGTGCTGCACTGCAAGTATCTTTGTGGCAGGGATCCATAGGAAACCCCGCAGGGATGGGCAGTGCTGATCAATGTCCCTGAATGAAACTATCAGGTTACACTCTGAACTTGTAGGACCCATGCAGAATAACACAGCTGATGGCTTCGTTTCCATACAAAGCTTGTGATGGAGCATTTCTGTCCATGGAAGAACCAGATTATCTTGGGTTTGGAAGCAGTCTAAAACACTGCCTTCTCTTCACAAGTAGAGATCCCAGGACCAGCTTTTCAGGTGAGGCCAATCAGTAATTTATCCATAATCTGATTTATTCTGGCTCTTAGAGGTATCAAATGGGGCTTGTGTCTGCCTGTAGTCTTTTTTGTTCTGCCATCTGCAGGGTTTCCTCCCACTGCTGGGCAGCTCCAACCAGCAGGGCAGCAACTTCTCACCCCTCCTGGCCATGGGGGACACAGGGAAAGGCATCCCTTGGTGTCTGCGGCGGTGATGCCTGTTGGCCATTGCCTCTCAGGAGCAAGGCAAGATGCCTCTGCCCATCAGCTGCCCCCACCAAGTGGCAAGGAAGTGCCACTGGCAGGCCCTGTGGGGGCTTCTGCCTGCATGGTTGCTGAGGTAGGAGGAGTGCCTCCGAAAGGGAGGCACGCTCAAAAAAACCTAAAGGGGAGTGACAAGCCTGGGGAAGCAAGCCCCCAGTCAGCTGGCAACTTGCATGCACTATGAGACCAGTAATCCCCCTTACGGCTGTGGTGTATCAGCCAAACTCTTCAAATGCTGTGGAGATGTTCTACAAACTGCCTCCTAATGTAGCTTCTTCTCCCTTGTGTCCTCAGACGGTCCAGGTCTCAGTTAAGTCCCTGTAACCCCTGTTGTCCTGTCATCTGAAGGCAGCTGCTGCACCATGTCCACGTGGTCTGACGCAGTCCTGGGAGGGCAGCCCTGGCCCCAAGGCTGAAGGATGCTCTGGCAAATGAAGCCACACTAGACCTGCACAGAGGGGGCCCTCTGCAGCCTTGCTGTTCCTCACAGTGGGTTCTTGCCTCATGCTCCTTCCTCTGGTCCTGATCTCACACTACAATGCAGCATCACAGCACAGTGCCTAGAACAGCCTGTAAGCTTCTCCTCTCTCTCCTGCTCTCCTCAAACCACCTAGAAATGCATTTTCTCCTCAGCTGAGTTCTTAGAAAGAAGAAGAAATGTCCAAGGGCTCAGCACTCGCAACTGAGTTCAGCTCAGATGTATACCCTGAAAATAAAAAGGCCACATTCCTCATCAGGACCCATTTCCCCCCAGGGTATACATAGCCACACTTTCAAAATTCCCACCAAAACACAGTGGGGTAGTGAGCAATTTCTTGATGGAAATTCTGCCATCCTTTGGGTGCCATCTAACACTGATCTTTATGTTTCTGTCACCTTAACTTATTATTTGGTATTCAATTTGGCAATAAAATTTTTATATACCAGGTACTATGTATTACAGATACACAGATTGTATTCCTGTAAATTATAATAAAAATTTTGTTATTTTGCTCATCAGGTTCAGGTCCATTTTTCACACCTATAAAGCTTTTGCAAATCCTAACCTGGAGAGAACTCATATACTGATTCTTACCACTGTTAAAACTTCTTCAATTATAATGTTTTGGTTTATTTTGCACTTAAATATTGAAAGACACAATTAGGAGAGCTACATATTTAATTGCAACCTTCCAAAAAAGGACTGAACTTTCATAAATTATCTTTTTTGTTTCACTAGTCATGGACTCAACCATTACTGAACAGAGAAGGATTTAAGCATGTTCTGAGAGTTCAGCACATGCTCAAGTGCTGTGGACTTAAACAGGAAATTTAATTGCTGAGTGCCACTAGTACGTAAGATGCTGAAATCCTCCCCAGGAGTGACTGTATGTAGATGATTTAGGTGATCCTTTACTGCATTTTGCCAAACTCTGCTAGAGTTCTGAGCTCATTAAATTTGCATGGCCGTATGGATGATCCCTTCTTGATGACTCTCCCTAGGAGATTGTTACATGCCCTTTATATAGTTTTGGAAATTATTTTATACCTAGAACATTGTCTTTGCAAACATTTTCCCTCACCGTATGTCTATGTGTGTCTTTAAAACCTTTTACTGTCCGTTTTACTGTGCTTGCCATTTTAAAAGCAGGAACATGATTTATAGATGAAATTAATGAGCAAATCACCTGATGCTGAACTGATCCTGGATGTCACAGTACTTTAAACCTGATGCTGGTGCAAACAGAACGCAGACATCTGGGCTGCTCCAGGTTCCCAGTCCTCCAAACAATATGGCCTTGGGATCAGTCCAGCTAAGGCTCTTGTTTCTGCCCATTTTCCTTTCTGCAGGGTAGAGGAGTGCATGGTTCTGATAACATCTTATTTTCTCCTCATCAGGCTTCAGTTGGGTTTGTGACTACAATTAAAAGCAGCAGGGCAAATCCCTCTGCCATTTAACAGCCCTGAAGTCAATGGAGTTGGTCCAGTGATGAATTTGGCCTGAAAGCTTCTGGTCTGGTTTTAGCTGGCTGCCCACAAGCCCAGATCTAAAGTATGTCTTGGGTGGATTTATATTTATGTTTGAGAATAGTCAAAGAGTTAGATGCCTTTCACAACCAATGTAAGTCATTAAAGGCTGCAGAGTCTTTTCTATGGAAACAGGTTGCTTTACTTCTGTTGTTCTAGCAGGTTATTTTTTGTCTCTTCATGGCTTTCTTACTTCACATACAGGACATAGGATATGTCAGGTAGGATGCCTCAATTGTGCCAGTGCCTAACGGGAAGGCTTTGGCAGAGCCTTTTAATCTTCGTTTCCTTGAGTCCACCTGCTATATCTCTGATGTACGTTGTGTGTTGTTAAAGCAGTTTCCTTGTTGAAGCAGAGTTTCCTTTTCACCCTCTAGACAGTTGTAAAGAGCCAAGGGAAAACCTCCCAGGATTTGTGTTAGAGCTGTACAGATAGTCTCTGCCCCACAAAGCTTGTAAGTTAAATAGCCAGGATTGACAAGTGCAGGAAGGGAATGAGCCAGGGGTCCAGCTTTTAGATGAAGGATTACACATTCCCCAGAGTGGATTCTCTCTTCCTGCAGTTTCAGCCTCTCCGATTCTTCTTACCCACATAGTAAATATCTCACAAACACCTATTCTCTTTGCTAAAATTTAATGTATCTTCTTCTTCCCCCACAAAATCCAGGCTTACTCCTGATCTTCAAGCATGCAAGCAGGAAAAGCTAATTTTTAAGCTGGGAGGAAAAGAAACCCTATCACTACCCACAGGTGTGCACCGTTCTCCCCTCACCCCTGCTTGGCATTGCAGGGTGGGAGGTCAGGCTTAGGAGTCAGCCATCCTGACTGGGCTCTGCAGGGAGACGGGACTGCCCCTTGGTGAGAGCTGTGGATGTGGACTCCAAGATGAGGTTGTCCCACAAGCGTGAGTGAGGGGATTTTCTAGAGAGGAGGAAAGGCTGACACAGACATGGGGGCAGAAGGGATGCAGAAGGGAAGGGAGAGAAATGGTGGATGGGCAGGATTCCCATTTTGACTTGATCTAGACCAGAAGTTTTAGCTGTAGCAGCAGGGTAAACACAGTACCTTTCCCTCCAGCATTCACAATGATATAAATAGGCTTTTTACCAGGTTAACTTTACTCTCTTGTAGGCATGAAATTAAGCTAGACAGGTATTAGGTACACATATACAAGTATAACTGTGCTCACAGTCTGAGGGGGGTTATACTGTTATAGCCACAGGGGTTTTTAAGCAGATTAAAGAAGTTAAAAGATGGTATTTATAACATCACTAGTAATGTACTAGTAATTCCTAGCTGCAGTCTTTCTTTTATCCATGCGCACATTTTCTATACTGATGTACCTACATGCACATGAGCTTTTGCATCCAAACCATACTAATTTTTCTCTTTCTTTCCCCATTTTTCTCTTTTAACCAAGAGAAAAGTGTGTGCAATCTGCAGTTTAATTTTGTTCTTCTTTCCTTCTTTCTTTATAATTTGAAAATGCTTTCCTAGCTTCAGAGAAGTATAGAAATGACAGGAGGAAGGAAAGTAAAGAGTTCCTATTCTGCTTTTTCAAACTCCCTCAAGTTCAGGCGATTTGCAGTGTGACTAAAAGAAGTAAGAAAAGTTGAAAAGTAAGCAACCAATTGAAGAGAGACATAATTTACAGCAACACAGTCAGCACTGGGAGTGAGTCAGAGAAAATGACATCTCCTGCCTTCTCATCAGCCCCACTTTGGGAATTAAATATTTTTTCAATATTTCTAATGCCAGATTTTTAAATATATATATATATATAAAGAAAGGAAAATTGAGGAGAACAAGGAAAAGAGGACAGGTGGAGAAAAGCACAGCTGGAGAGCAAGAAAGAAAAAGTAGACAGGAACAAAGTAAATACAGAACAAGGGAACCAGGAGTGTAAAAGTGAGATTTTGTGTGAAAATAAAGCCAAGGTAGAAGGGAGAAGCCTGTGTAGCCCTTTTTTACCTGCACTCCAAGTACAATGTTTTAAAAAAGATTAATTGGAGCTTGTGACAATTTGTGTTTCTGTACATGCAGAAGGCAATAGCTCAGCAGCTGATGGTTTAACTCCAACTGAGGCTGGGGCATCACATAGACACCATTGCTTGCAGTCAGTGAAGTCCAATCAGCTACATTGGCTAGCAAACCTAGCCATGAGAACTATGATAAAGACCTTACTTGTGAGAGTGCTGTTGAAATTACTGTCTCCCTGTTAAAAACCCACTGCCACCCCCACCCAACTACTTCCTCAAAAAAAAACCCCCAAAAACACAAAAGCAAGACAATAAAGTTTTGAGGAATTACTAATTAACAGGAAAAAAAAAACACCTACTTTTATGAAAGACCCCAATAACAATTTAAAGAAAATTATGTGGCTTCCTGTGCAAGTCTCATTAAGTGCAGAATGGATGGGGCCATGTGGAAAGGCAGAGGGCTGGATGTTCAAAGGGCTGTGGGAAGCAGATGGGCAGACTTGGGTAGAGTACAGGTGTGTGGGACAGATAGATATTTAGGTGTGTGATACACATGTGGAGGAATGGCTGAACATGGAGGTGACAGAAATCTACAGTTGTGTGACTGGGTTGGCAGGCAGGAAGGATGCTCTGGAAGTTCAGAAAACCTCTGGTTCAGCTCTTTGTTCTGCCATCACCTTTCAGGTGGCCCTGGGTAAATCACTCAGACTTTCATACACTGGAGATAAGAGGGGTGCCATGTCTCACTGGAAACCACAGGGAGTAATGCTTCAGAGACTGAGAGATGCTGATATTCTGCAGTAATAGGGCTCAGAGAAGCAACTCAGAGAGGACACAGACACAGTCTGTGGCCAGGACACTCTGCTGAAATTGTTTGCAGTAACATGCACTCCCCTTCAAGTCTGCTACCCCACACCTTGTCCTGGTGATCCTCCACCGAGCCAGGTTTCAAACCAGTTCTCCCAGTGTGCTGGTGTGTCTTAATGCTTTGCAAGCTTTGGACCTGCTATTGCCCTTATCACTTTAGTGCTGTAAAGGTGGTTTAAAGAGCTTCCTAGGGCAGTTGGTCAAATCCTGGTAATTCAGATTGAGCAAGAGGAGTTCAAAGATAGAGCATCTCTGGGCTGCTTTATCTGGATGGATTCCCTAGACAAGCTTCCCATACTCAGACTGAACATCTCTCTGCAGAGAGCCAGTGGGATGAATAGCAAACTATCTGCACCTTCACTCACTGGTGGTCGGAACAACGCTAGGAGAATTCAGCATGTCTTTTAGTCTACAGAGATTGATAAATGTTTTCAATTTCAGTCTACCAGCAAAGTGCAGGTTTAGCTGTATCTCTCAGTGGCATCTGGACTATGAGCAGAGCCATAAAAACAGGGCATTTGAATGATCTTGCAAGAACATCCTGCTGGTTCAGCAAAGCTCCAAGGAATTTTGTCAAGTGACACCACTCCCAGTTGGACTATATTTACGTTATTATGGAAAAGACTTCTGCTCCTGATAATTGCTATGGTTGATTCCAAGACAAGGTTACACAGAGCCTTTTAGATAATGCCACAGTAAGTGTATCATAAACACAAAAGAGTAAATCAAAAACTACTAGTGATGGCCATGGCTCGGGACACTCTGAATCTGGTGCAACTGTTCTCACTGTTTGTTTGGTTTTTTTTGTCTGGTGAATCTGTCTGGCACCACTTCCCTTGGATCTTTGGTGGCTGGATGGGAAATGGGGAACCTATTGTCACCAGGGACTTCCATTTGGGATAGCCAACATGTCTAGTGGTCATCTGTGGGGCTTGAGAGACCAGGATTTCCAGATAGGAAAGATGTTAATCCAGAGCTTTCAGTTATGCCCTGTTCACACGTACCCTGACTGGCCCTTTCTGGCTCTGTCAGCCTATGTGAAGATGCTGACTTCCAGGCCCAGTTTGAAGGCACATGCCCCACTTTGGATCTGGTTGCCTTCCCTCTTCTTTCCTCCATGGGTCCTACCGAACTCCCTCCCCTGTCCTGGATCCAAAAGAATAATGGCTTTATGTAGCTTGTAAAATTCTATTATCTCTGTATTCAAAACTCAACAACTGGGAAATGGCTGTAATAAGCGTGTTATTAAGCGTGTAAATACACTTTAACTTCAGCCCTCCAAAGGAAGTCTCTTGCTGTCTTCCTCACTGTTTTCCCTCCATGTTTTCATTGTGTGGTTGGATTTCATGGATATACGTACTTTCCCCCCTCTCCCTGGCTGGCATGCTGTCCAATTTGACTGTGCTAAGGACAATGCTCCCCTTTGCTGAGCCTACCATGGAGTCTTCTGGAGAGCTCAGAGTCTTTGAGGGAAGATGAGTACTTGGTGAGGATGGGGTCTTGGGGAAGGAAGGAGGAGGGATGGGGTGGGGAGGGGAGAAAAACATAAAAAAAAAAAGAAAGAAGCCAAGTGCATTCTTTCTGCAACACTCAGGAAAAAGAATGTTTCACAGGGGATTGGAAAGGCGAAATTTTTTCACATCCAAATGGATTGCAATTTCCCTCCATTTAGCACCTGAAGGTAATTAGCTCGAAGAGACTGTCGGCTGAGAAACACATTCATGGAACATTAACTCTCATACATTCTCCAGTTGCAGGGAATTAATAGGAAAGATTAAAGTTTAAAGAGAGCAAAATGCCATTACCTCGCAAGCCACCTCTCTCAGCGGCAGTAACTAGCCCTCACTAACCTAAAAGCACCATTGGAGTCCCTGGCTCCTGCTTCAGGCAACGACAGATGAGATGGGCTCCTGTGCTGCCCCGAGCTGCCCGTCCGCGGGCTCCGGTGACCCGCCTGCAGGCAGCAATGGCAACGGGGCTTGCAACTTTGGCAAAGATGTGTTTGCTTGCTGCCGTATGAGCGCACATGTGCATGTCACCTTGGGACCACCACATGTGTGCAAGCGTGTCCCCACGTGTACTGCTCTGTGGGCACCAGATAGTGTCTTTTCAAGCAGGACAAGAGCTGTGGGTGCCCTGTCACAGGAGAGCTGAGGACAAAATGCCCAGCAGTGGTCCCTCGTGCTCCCACCACAGCCTCAGGCTTGTGGGTGTGGCAGGGGGGAGGTATCCCCTATGCACCCCCCAGGCAGTCCCATGTTGTCTCCCTCCTGCTCCCGTTTCCTGCTGCATGCCAGCACCCATGCGGAGATGCTGACAGCCTTCTGGGCTCCCGCAAAGTCCAAACCGCAGCACTGCAACACAAAAAGGCCTCACAGCTGAATCGGCTCTGTGAATGAGACCAAATCTCTCCTGACGGGGGGATTATGCCATCTTCTCAGATGGAAGACAAAAAAGAGCACTAAATGGTGGGGGCCCTATTTTGGGGGTTGGGGGGTAGAGTTTATACAAGCTTCTTCACTTTAAAGATTTCCATGTTGCTTTAGCATTTCAGGCAGAGAGCACGAGAGAGAGAGAGAGAGGGAGAGAGAGGGAGAGCGCGAGTGAGAGCGAGATGAAATTGAGACATGGAAGAATTTATTGCCCAGAAAATTCCATTCTGCTATCTGATTCGAAAAGTCCAGTCCCCCCAGCTTCGGAAAATCTATTTTCCACATTTTAATACCCTGCAGAACAGTCCTCATAACTCATCCGAGTGTGTTAAGCACAGTTTTATTAGATCTGAAACAAATTTTGGTGGGGAGATACTATAGGTCATTAACCATGGAGTAATTTTATCCTTGTTTCCCTAATGATGCCATAATGGCGAGCGAATTTCTTAACTAAAGACCAAAGAACATTTTGAAGGTCAGTTTCATCTGTGAGCTCCTTCAAGCGCTTCTCGGAGAAGATTGGAAAACTCGCCGATTTTTTGAAGAGTCATTAATAATGTGAAAGCTGAAAGAGCTCTCTCCCATTTGCGTTCCTGCTTTTTACCTTTTAATTTTATATCGCTTTAGTCCCTTTCTTTTTCTCCCTCACTCTCTCTCTCTTTTTAACTCTCTTCTGGAGTGGCCCCTCGTGCAGCTGAAAAATGAAATGGGCCATTTGTGAGGGCATCCAGAGCTGAGCCGAGGCAGGGCAAGGATCCAGGAGGGGGAAAGGGCAGCCCTGACCATGGGCACTCACTCTCATGAATGTCCCTCGAGCATCCTTGGGTGCCAGACTGGCCAAGGGACAGCCCGCTCCCCCAGGCTGGTGTAAATCAGGATGGGGTGTAGGAGCCTCTGGCACTGCATCCGTGCAAAAGGAGAGAGAGGGTCCAGGCTGCGGTCCTCCCTGCCTGACAGGGCACATGTGTTTATAGCCCGTCTGAATGAGCTCATGCCTGGATCACGGAGGGCCATGCCTTCAGAGTGACTGTTGTGCTGAGTGTGAATGTGCATGTGTGTGCACATGCACACACGTGCTGAAGTATGTGTGTCAGTGAACATGAGACAATTGCAGGGTTGATGTGAAACACACACACCTGTGTGTGAATTGACGTTTATAGATAGCTATGCAATAAATGGATGACATTGTAAAAAAAAATAAAGTGGCAAGAAGCCATATAAGGATTATATGTAGTCTGTGTACATGCGTGTGCTGGGACTGCAGATGCGCAGGGGGCACATGGGATAGGAATTAGCATGTGCAATATTCAGTTTGCGTGGATTGCTGTGCTCGAGTTTAGAGTGCATATATATGTCTTATAGACGTTTGAGGGGAACACATGGGGGACTCTGCCTGGATGCTGATTTATAACCCTCTGTGTCTGTGTGTGTAGTGAATAGGTAACAGGCTTATACATGCTTTGTGTGGACTTTTTCTGCATTTGCGTGCATGGTGGTTTTCTGGCTTTACCACAGGAATCAGGGTGCAGGAGGAATCTTATGGTGTGTATGCAGTGCACTGGAGGCTCAGCTCAGGGGGTGTGTGTGTGCATGTGTGTGTGTGCAGGGGGGTGTATGCCCTAGAGAAGGATTTGTCTGTGTGCTCATTAGAGAGCGCCTGACAATAAGCAGGCCTCTGTGCTTATGTGTTTTCCTCTCCCTGGGTGTGTATGCTTCAGGCACCTGCATGTGTTGCATTTGCAGATGCCAAGGGCCAGATCCTCAGCTGATATAAAGCAGCACTGGAGTCCGTGCAGCAATTTACACCCACCACAGCTGCAGCCCGGCCCCGAGCTGGAGGCGGTTGAACCACGGGGTGTGGGCTGAGATGCCATCCCAGACCATGGGAATGGATAAATTCCAACCTGGAACAACACCTTCTCCTGTCCCCTCTGCCCCCTCTCCCCAAGCCCATCTCTCACGTTCAAGGCGAGAACTATGGGGGAATGCTTGTACATGCCTGTTTGGGGGGGAGCGCTCCAAGGGGAGGGGGGCAGTGTGGTGACACACTCTGCTCCCAGATGTGATACCAGCGATAATTTCAATTTTATGCCTTTGTTATGGCTTTAATCACTTTCTTTATGCGTTTTGTTCCAGCGATCAGGGAGAGACACCTGATAGGCAAAAAGGATATCAGGGGAACAATTTTTATTTGGAATGTGGTGAGAAGTCTAATTAGAATTTGAATTCTGCTGAGCCTTGAAATGGTCGGTACTTTATCCTGATCGCCTTAGATATTGTTTCGAGTCAATCATCTGTCATAGTGCGGCACACTGGAGAGAAAGGCTCTCCATCCAGCCTGGTCTCTCCATTGGGCTGGGGGCTGCTGAGGGGGAAAGGGAGGGTGACAGGAGGGAGAGCAGCAGACTTTGCTTTGCCAGATAGGCTCCTCAGGAGCAAGCACAAAGGGAGAAAACCCTTGGTGCAGAAGTTTCCCTTTCTGTGCACTCTTAGCCCTGACAAGGGGTGCTGCCTGCTGGCCCCTTTCTCATCATCACAGGGCTGTCCCCTTGAATTGGAGGATGAGAGAGAGAAGGACTGTGGATCAACACAAATATCCCCCCAGCTGCTGCCTGGGAGAGGAGCATCCTCTCAGAGATAGTCCACATGGATCAAGAGGATTTTTCTGCAGTCCTTGTTGCACCGTTTAAATGCTCCGGAAGGTCAGTTCTCACAGGCAGCCAGACAGCTATGAAAGAATGGATGGATGGATGGATGGATGGATGGATGGATGGATGGACGGATGGATGGATGGATAGGAATGTGTGGATGGATGTGGATAGGAATGGCCCTCCAGATGGATTTGTATGGGACAGAGGTAGAGATGGCTGGACCCAGTGAGACACAGGGATGAATGGGGCACTCAGGAAAGGAGAGAGTAGAGGTGGATGTGCCTCATGAGGCTGAGGGCAGTAAGCACACTTATGATGGTAATTTTTTTCAGGCTGTCTGCACACTCAGGTTCATCTTATTTCATTTGTGTTACCAGAACACAAGGGACAGTGGGAACCTGGGAACATGGCAACAAGGCACTCAGCAACTTTGACAATCCTTTTCACTTTAAACTCTGTTCTTAATGGTTTAAAAAAACCTCACAAACCCATTATGAGTCCTAGTGTTTCAAAGCTAAAAGACACCCCAAAGCTCACCAGGACATCACAAGTAACATCCTCTCTCCTGTCTCCAGTCCACAGTGCCTCCCCCTGGTGTGACGATAGCCTTCAATCCTGATGAAGCTGCTGCTGTACTGAGTTTGAGATGAGCTATGCAGTGGTCTGATCCCTGCTGCTAAGGAAAAGGAGGCACACAGGCAGGAGAGATGAACTGAGGAGAATCACGAACAATAGAATAAGTCCAAGATTCCTAAACTTATTTAAATTGATGGTAAAGTCTTTATTCTGTACTGTTCCTATGCTTTGAGATGGTGCCTTATTCTGAATGCAAGACAAACGTCTGTTACATGAAAGATACAGGGGTGGTTTGGCTGTTGAGGAAAAGACAGTTGAATGTTTTGCCTTCTTGAGAGAAGCAGAAAATGACCTGGGACTGGGGGCTAATTAAAAGAGTTGCAGGCATCTGCAAAAATTTGCAGCTAGAAAAGCCGTTTGAGTAGTTATTTCTAAAGTGTCAGCATTAGGTTTCAGAGCTGTCATATTGAGATGGGTGTAGGCAGCTCCTGCCTTTCTCAGCTACAGTCTAGGCTGCCTGCAGACTCAGGCAGACATCGCTGTATGTGTTTATGTTCAGTTCCCGTTTTTAACAAATCATTAGGGCAATACTTTTTTTTTCTCCTTCCCCATTTTTTTCCTTTTTTTTTTTGTTTAAATTATGTTGAGAATGTGCCAAAGCTCAGTTCTAAGGACTCATCTACAAATCCCTTGACAGTCATGTCATCAACCATGGAAGGTCTGAGGCAAAATCAACCTTTCATTTACCCTCCAAAAATGCACCTAGGGTTGCAAACAGAAACAGAAAGTAGCAGACATTAAATATGCTGGCATATTTGTAATTGGGGACATGGCTTAGTGACGGACTTGGCAGTGTTACATTTACAGTTGGACTTGATGATCTTAAAGGTCTTTTTCAATCTAAATGATTCTGTGGTTCTATGATGTGCTATCATTGCAAGTGTATTCAGATTTTGTCCCTAAAGCTGTATTCTGGTAAACCAGGAATGTACTAAGTAAAAAGCTCATGCTACCATACAAGCTGTACAGTACAGACACTAAACCAATATATTCATGCTAGGGAGAGAATTACTGAGCCCCCAACTCCCTTTGCTCTGAGTATGTCCAGTCCCAGAGGCTGGGTTGTACAAAGCATCAGATGGCAGGAGAAGTGCCACTGTCTCAGACTGCAGTGGTCAGCTATGCCTTGTGATGGGGCTGGTTTGACAGCAGGGCCTCGCTGATGTAGCAGACTCCCACCTTGTCTTACCCTCTGGCTCAGCAAGACAGTACTGCAATAAGTCCCTTATTTTGGCCCATCTCATGGCTCATATCTGCGACCAGGAGGATCTGAATGCAGGTGCTGGTGTCCATTTCCACTTCCCTTTTCCTGGCTCTACAAATGCAATAATGCTATTTGCCTCCCCCTTAGGGATGTACATGTTTGTGTGTATGTGTGAGATAACAGGTGAGGTGTGTTCCCTGCCTAGCTCAAGATTAAGGGTAATCAAGAAAATAATAATCATAGAATCATAGAATGGCCCGGGTTGAATCCATATGCAGAGCCACCAACCACTAAACCAGGCTGCTCAGAGCCACATCCAGCCTGGCCTTGAATGCCTCCAGGGATGGGGCATCCATGACCTCCCTGGGCAACCTGTTCCAGTGTGCCACCACCCTTTGGGTGAAAAACTTTCTCCTAATCTCTAACCTAAATCTCCCCTGCCTTAATTTAAAACCATTCCCCTTGTCCTATCACTATCCACCCTCGTAAACAGTCGCTCCCCCTCCTGTTTATACGCTCCCTTCAAGTACTGGAAGGCCGCAATGAGGTCTCCCCGGAGCCTTCTCTTCTCCAAGCTAAACAAGCCCAGTTCCCTCAACCTTTCCTCATAGGAGAGGTGCTCCAGCCCTCTCACATACAAGACATATAATGTCTTGTATTCTGATTGCCCTACACAACAAAAGAACCCCTCCAACTCCTTGTGAACACTGGGGTCCAGATCTGGGCTGAATCCTCCATATCTGGACTGGAGCCAAGATTCTTAGGGCTATGCAAAGCTCTGCTGACTCAGGGAGGGTCTGGAGGGAAGGCTGGTTGGGGGACAGCTTGCAAGGACCAGGGTCTTTGTTGCAATGCAGGAAAGCAGAGCGCTAATTCTAAGCCTTGATTTTCATTGAACTCTGGCCTCGTAGAGTTATTGTTTACTGTGCCAAAGGGATTTTTGTGCATCATATGTTCATGCCAAAATGTCAGCTGATGGATGCTCAATAGTTCTTGGTGGCCCTGTGTTTTCCGTATCCTGCTTTACAGCCTCCACGGCAACAGGGAAAGGCCAGGAACTGAAACAAATGCAGGGTGGGTGGGAAGGGCTGCTGTAAGTATTACCAACACAGGCTAGGGAAGGGCTCAGGTGTGCAGGATAAGAACAAGAACCAATAAGCAGGTCTCACTAATTAAATCTCAGCTGACCCTACCTGTTCTTTCATTGTGATACTCTGAATGACCACTATTTTTCTTCACAACCCAGCAGGAACTGATTTAACCAGAACTTCTTGGGCCCCTACTGCACTTTCAGCCCAGTTCCGTTTGGGGCATCTCTGTGAAATGCCCCCAGAGCTCCCGTCCTTTCAGGTCTCCTGTGGCTCTTGGACAGATTTTGGTGTGCTTCTTGCTGACTCAGGAAGATTGGATAGTCCTGCAAAGTCTGCTCACACTAGCTGGTGCCAGGTTAGATTTAGAATATATTTCTCTGACCTTCTAATTCTTTCCTTCCCCATTCTCTCATGTCTTTAGCCTTGTCTAAGTGAAATGTTGACTTTTTTTCTCATTCCCAGCTTCTACCCTGATTTTCTCCTGCCCTGATTTTTTCCACAGGTCTTTTCCCCCCTCACTGTTCCTGAACACTCAAGTCCATGCACGTTCCCACCTAGCTTGCCAGCTCTTGCTGGGGTAAGTTCTGGCAAATTCTTCTTTCCAGAAGGCAAAGCTGAGACAGAGGACTGCATCCAGTTACCCGCAAAAGGCAGAGCATAAAGTCTGCCATTCCCCAGGACCAGCCTCAGTCCGCCTCACCCAGCCAAGAGGACTGAATTTCTGGGCTCAATCAAGAGGAAGAGAGCTTCTCGGAAAAGATTATCAGAGGAGTGTCTTCTGAGAGAGAAGAAAAGACAAGACCACCTGGACTGTACCCTTTGTGTGTCTTTGGGGGCTATTGCATGAGCCCACACTCCAGTGCTCTGCCTCCCGTGGGGGCGATGGGGCCCAGAGAAAGGTTCAGGGAACTGAATGCTGTATGCTTATCTTCCCCTTCCCTACCATCAGCAGCCCCTGTCTGTGGCTCAGCCCTGTCCTCTCTTCCATCAAGCAAACATCCCTGGGGACCCAAAGTCTTTTCCCTAATCGGCCCATTTCCCCTGGCTTGGTCCTGGGAGGATGCATCTCTTCCAGGCTCTGAGGTGTCTCTATCATAGGCTGTCAGGTGAAGCCCTCCCTAGACAGTCCAGCAGGCCTTTCTTTATTTATTTTTAAAATTCCCCTGAGCCTACGAAGGTTGTTTGAACAAATTGGAGCTGACAGACATTAACTTGGAAAAAAGCCCATTGCACCATGATAAACTCTATTTAAAGAGAAGCAAAAGTGCCAGGCAAGGAAGGAACAAATGATGAGAGATTTGTCACTGTTACCATAGCTTAGGAGGTAAGACTGTCAGCTCCAGCCTCACCTTCTCCCATTATGCATTATCACACATTCCAGCATTGCTATTTCCACTGAAGCAGCTCCTATTGGCGCAAATGGGCTGAACTGGGATGTTGTGCAAGGCAGCAGGGAGAGTCATTCCCAACGCCAAAGAGACCATGCAGGCAAATTATATTGTTGGGCCATACCCCTGGTGAAGAGGAAAGGGATCCAAAGCCCAGACATGAGGTGTTTTACCCCAGGTCACAGAGAATCACCATCTGAGCTGCAAACTGATCCCAGGTCGCAAGTGTCCCATTCCAGTCCCCACTCCTTGAATCTGTTTTGCATCTGGCTTTGCGCTCAGGTGTCCATGCACCAGTGGGCATAGGTTTTACACCTCATTATGTACCCTGCCTGGGGAACACAGCACCACTGTGGTTCCAAGCTTGCCCTCCTCTGAGGGCACACAGCAAGATGCCTCAGCCTGGGCCCTGAGGTTTATCCTTTATGGACCTGCACCACAGAGTTAACCTGAACAGTCTGTGGCAACTGCCAGCTCTTCTTTGGGAGATCAGTGATGGTGCCTTCACTCAGCTGGCAGCCAGAAGAGCTGCCTGAGGGACAGAGGGAGATGGGAGAAAGAGAAGTCAGATGTATCTATCTTTGTCCGTGCAACTGCTGATGAAATCTTGCTCTGTCCAAAGATATATCCTAATGAATCCTATTCAATTTGCACATAGTTTCTTTATGCTTTGCTTAGTGTCCTTGAAGCAAAGACAATTGTCTTCTCCTGTCCTCTGGGCACCATGTGGGATCCAAGTGCTTCCAGTCCCCTGCAGAGCCACACCAGCTGCTAAGTGTTCTTCTGGCAAGTCAGGATCAAACATCAGAGAGGAGCAGACCTGAGACTGTCACACTCACCTGGCCAAGTTGAGGCCAGGGCTACCTCTACCCCACAGCCAGATAAGAAAAGAATTTCCCCAACTGTAGATCAGCAAGCTCAGAACTGTCAAGAAGTGACTCACGAACACAAACCTTGCAGATAGGAACTGAGCCATGCTCTTCCTCACGCTTCTTTGTCTTGAGCATCCTGCAACAATGAATAGTGGTCTATATGCTTGCAGAGCATTGTGGCAGACCAGTCCAGGCCACTTACTAGGGATCCAGTGCAGTGAGCTCAGAATCAGTACTGAAGGCCTTCTGCAACCAACTGGGTTATAAAATGTCTGGCCAACCAGGCTGAGAAATTAGAAGTGTCTTAACATGGTTGCTACAGCAGCTGTCACCATCTAGGCAAAGCTGTCAGCTGCAGGAGACCTGTTCCTAACTGATATCCCTCAAGATCAAGAGTGGTCCCAAGTCCTGGGAGGACTGTGTGGCTGGGAAGAAAACATTGCCCATGTACCCAGACATGAAGAGCACCAGGAAGGTGGTCTCTGCTGCTCACATCTGGCCCTGTGCCCAGCACAGATCCATGTCAGGAAGAGGGAAGGCAGCACTCTTCACCAGGTGCTTGTACAGCACGCAGCTACAGCTTTGCAAACTCTCCAAAATCACCACCGGCTCTGGGTGCACTGTCCCTTTGCAGCACTGGCATAAATGGGATGGCCAATTTACTATGCATGAGAGATTTCCAGTGTTGGCTGGATGTTCTCAATCCACAATGACCTTTGATACAACAGTGAATGGTGCTAACCTCCACTTTCTGTGTTTGGGCTCCCTGCCCAGCTTTATGGTTAAGCGTTACAGCAATGTCTTTCCCACTGCCCAGTTTCTCTCTTGGAAACAAAGATCACATTTCTGCAATGCTGCAGTTAGACCAGTTTGACCTTTCCTGTCATGTGGATGCCTGGACAAGTCAGCAGGGGCTCAGCAGAGATGGGCAGCGTCCTTGCACCACAGAGACAGCCAATCTAGCTGGTTCCCTGTACCATCCTACCTACTGCCCCCTCGAGGCTTGATCCTCCAACTCCTATCTGTTGACCATCCACGCTGCAAATCCCACTGCTCAACCCTGAATGACCCATTCAGCCCTCGTGATCTCTGGCTGTGAGACCTGGCTCATCCCACACTGACCTTCGGAGCCACCTCCCTCTGCTTTGTTGTGGCTTTAGAAATCACTTGAGCATGAAAGCCCTGAGCACAGGAAGTCCACCAGGGCAATCCTGCCCCAAATCCCATGTTCCTCATCTCTTAGCCCTTTCTTCTGAAGCATCCTGTTGGGGTTATGCTCCTCAGTCCTGCGTAAAACAAGGCATCTAGTTCTCTGTGTGAGTCTGTGCCCTGCCTCTCAGATAGGATGATAGGTCTGGCCCTGTTTGTTTTCATCTTTTTTGCGTCAATACTGTCTTTCACTTGGTATATGGGACATGGAGTCCTGGTCTTGCTTAGGGCTGATATTTTTGATCTATATGTAAAAGCAGCAGTAAATGGTGGCTCTATTGCTGTTCCTAAACCTTGGCTACAAAGTAGTCACAGCGGCAAGCAGAATTAGTCAAAGCGTTTAGCAAATGTTGCAGAAGTGTTTCAAATTCAATATCATTTCTGTATAGTAGGATCGCAATGGGATTTCCTGCAGAATATCTGTAGGAATTAGAAGGTCTCTTTCTAACATATTTCTTCCATTTTCTAAAGGACTTTTTGTTGGCATTATTTTGGAAGTATTTTTCTCCCTCTGTATGAAGCCTCTTCAGTCAACTTTGGTTACAAATATGAGTTTTAAAATTGGGTTGAAATATCATAGAAAACAGGGTTTCTGTTGATGGCAGTTCTTCATGCAGATTTGACTTTTGGGGAAAGAGGAAGGTTGTTTTGTAACCAAAAATTCTCTTGCCAAAAATGTTACCCTGGTAACTGAGGCTGTAGAGAGGAGGCTGGATCCTTTTGCTACCCATTAAAGGAAATCTGACTCTGGAGAGCAAGAAGTGGATCCTGGAGAGCTGGCTGACGGGGGATGAGAGGGGCTGGGGATGTTGGAGATGCCTGTGTGGGGACAGGGGAGGAAAGGTGTGAGGTGAAGAGGGGCACAGGATGCTTTAAAGACTGATAGAGGCAGACAAGATGTGTGAGGCAGCAAAACTGGCCAGTGGGGCTTGGCAGCAGCAGTAATGCATGGAGGGTCTCATGCAATGCCTTTCCCAAGATGCAATGATGTTTTGAGATTTTCCCCCTGCAAGTCCCTTCTGCCCGTTGCTGCAGCAAAGATCATTTTCTCAGCATCCCCTTTCCTTCCCCCCTAATCATACTCATCCCCGACCAGCCCCACCTTCCTGTCCCCATCAGCCCCCACCTTGCCAGTAAAGAGGGGGGTCATGTAGTTTTCCTTTCCTGTGCTTCCGCACTTCCCTCTGGATCCCAGCAACAAGTTTAATTGGAAAAAAACAAGGCTGACTTGGAGGCAAGGCAAAGAGGCAGGGTGAGCCTGTGCCAGCTGACACCATGATCGATTACCTGGAACTCCACCTGACACTGAAATTAGGGTTTTTTAATGATAGGCGGACTCTCCCTGGATGTAAAATTCAAATGATCTCCAAAGCTTCCCTGTGACCATCACTCGCTGCACGCAGTGGTACACGCCACATGCAGGTACTTTATCTCTGTCACTGCTGAAAGGACATTGTTATTACCAACAACTCTTTGTATTAACCAGTCTCCTACCTAATAGACAACACTTTACGTTCTGCACCGTTACCCAGCCAGGGCTGCTGTGTGCCTGAGAGACACATGCTTCCCCCCGGCTCCCCTGGGGCAATGCAAAGCCAGTGCTTAAAAAGAGACACCAAAATGGAGGATGCACATGCACCTTGCTCCCCCCATGGCCTCCTGGCTCTCATGTTGGGGGCGATTTTCCTTGTTAGGCCCATAGCAGAAACTGGTCAGGCAGTGGGTGGCCATGCTGGGATGTGCTGAGGTGCCTGGCAAACAGGCATTTGCCTGAGTTCCCTTTGAATGAGGAAGGGGAGTTTTTTCCCTCCCAGGGCAAAACTGGGGGAGGCAATATTCCAGGGAGTTTTCTCCATCTTTATCCTGCTTGGTGAGCCATCAAGAAAGTGCCTGCTGGGCTTGTACCCTCCCATGCGACATCGTCAGGGTGGAAGAAAAGCCATCATCTCCCAGGGTCCATGCTGTCACTGAACCCTGGTCTATCTCAAAGTGTTTGGATTTGTGTAGAGGGATTGTCGCTACTGGTGGAGTTTGTCTCCTGAGATATTGTCCCAACCTTTCTTACACCATCTCTTGACCACTTTTGCCTGGCCCTTGGGAATGCAGAGGGAAGGTGGCTGGTATAACTGGGAGAAGAGACCAGGGGCTATTCTGTGAACATCATCTGGGCTTGTTGACTGTCTTTTCCCATGGGAAATTACAAGCAGAAGGACCTGTTCTTTCTTCCTGTTGGGCAAGGAGGGAAAGGAAGAGAAGAAAAAAAAGAGAGAAAAAAAAAAGTTGAAATCAAGTAAATACAAGCAGAGACAGCAGTAGCCTGTAAACCACCATGCATTAAGCAGGATTTCCTACATCTTATTGCTATACTGAATGAGGATTTGGAAAACTGCACGGGGGGAAGATTTCCTAGCACAGATAGTAATTTCACTCTTGTTGTAGAGTCCTCTGGCAGCACTGGGGCAAGCATCATCATCAAAGGGAGCCTTTGACCATCTCATACAGTGCCAACAAGAGGGAACATGGGTTTTAGGTGATGGAAATGCTGGAGGGAAAAGGGAAAGGTCCTGCTTACAAAATGTTCTCTGCAAATTCAGATTTCCCCCTATGAGAGGCGTTGTGAGGAGGTTAGATGGGGACACCAACTGTTTCCAGCTCCAGCAGGAATTGCTTTGGGCTGTGTTGAATGAGAAAAGCTGGGCACACGTGGGTCTGGACAGGACTGCAGGAAGCTATAATTCAGACCTTCTGGTTTGCCTCACCAAGTAAAACCCTGGGTGATGGCACTAGCATTTTTTATAGGCTGATTGCTGCAGTGCTCATTTTTTCCTTCAATTAAGTACTTGCTCTGGCATATTTAACGATATAACCTATGCAGCCTCAGTTTCCTCCTGGTTAAGAGATGCTTCTTATTGATGCTTCTGTTGATAGCGCGGACATTTTTGATGAGGAAATGCCACATGAGTTGCCATGGGAAAATAGCATATTGTCTCTGTGCTTCAACTCTCCCTCTCTATTTTACCTATATTGTTCAAGGTCACCTCTCTTTAAGTGAGTGCTCAGCACCAAGTACCCTACAGCTGCAATCTCAGCTGCCCTTTCTGGCCATCCCTTGGGTCTTGTATTCAAGTGACTCAGGCACCTTTGGTCTGGGAGGATGTCAGTGGCAGGCTTGTATTTGTTATTCAAGGTCGTGTGGTGGTATGAGAGGTGTTGGGAGGGCAGTGCCATGCATTGCTGGTGCCTGGGATGCCTTTGCCCTGTACCACCCCCAGCCAGTTCAGTACAGCCACTTGGTGCCCTCGGTAGCCCATGCCAGTTGTCCTCTGAGCAAAATCCCTGTGGGAGCTGAGCAGAATGGGGACGCATGCGGACAATGTTCCCTACTTTCCTCCATCGCCCGGTGAGCAGCCCCTAATCTGAGGGGTGTGACAATATTAATGCCTTTAATAACGACGGATCAGATCGTATGAAGAGTTTTAATTGATGTCTATATCCCTGGAAACATAAAAACAGCCATGCAAACGTCTTACCACTATTATTTTATCAAAGGTTTTGACGTGGCTGCTGCATAGGAGATGTCAGGGAAAAAATTCATGTCTGCAAGGCACAAACAGGCGAAGTAATGGGATATAAATCAAAAACAGTGAAAGGGGAAAGTGGTTAGTCACAAGATCATAGAGTTTTCACTACAAGGGAGAGCAGTGAATTCTCAATACAAGCAGCAGAATTCATTCATTCTCTGGGCACCATTCTCTGGGCATCAGCCCTTTCTCCCCTCCTAGTCCCCAACACACACACCCGTCTGCCCCCCAGGACACACAGTCCTGGGCAAGGGCTGATCATCTTGGAGGTGCCTGTCTGGTCAGGTCCGTACAATCCATTTCTCTTCCTCGTCCCCTCCTACTTGTACAGAAGGCATGGAAACTTAGCCCAAAAGCGGGATTACAAGTAGCACCCCCTTCTCTTTGGCTGGTCAAGAGTATAATTAACCCTTTAGCAGGTCTGCTTAGCTTGCATCCCTCAGTCGTCTACAAACACACTTGTAAGTATAGTTTCCATTACAGAGAGGATAAACTGAAGTGTGGGAGACAAAAGGGGATGATAGGTTTGCTCCAGGCTGCTGGCAAAGAGGAAGAAGGAAAGCATGAATTCAGTTCACCTTGTTTGCCTTGGAGTCACTTTGTGACACTGTCATGCAATGCCAGCAGGAGATCAGTTACAGAACTGCTGCTTCTCAATGACTAGCTCTGACCTTCAGGGTACATGAATGACTGGGACCCTGTTGATGGCTCATGACACTGTTTGACCACACTGTCCCCTTTCCATAGGCAGAGCCCCACAGAGTTCAGCCAGACTAAGAACCACCTGTGAGACCCTCACAAGTTGATCCTGCACTGGTGCCTTGCAAACACTTTTTCTTTCTCCTAGCCACAGTGTCCCACAGGGCATTGTTCTGTGGTAGGAAGATGTTCAAATCGACCAACAGCTGGGAAGGCGTGAGTACAGTGTAAGAAGTGACTGCCTTTTCCAGGGCACTGCTGAGAGGAAGCTTGCAGCATGGCTTCCTTGTCCAGTTGTTTGGGTTGCAAATGTAAAAACCTGGAGGGGGGTTAAGGTAGAAGGAGGAGAGGAAGGGAGGCAAGGATGAAAAGGAGGAAAAACTGGAGGATAAAAAGGAATTTGAAAAAAACTAAGTGAAATATTCAAACTGGAAAGTGATATTATAGAAAACTGCAGGGAACACGCTTGAGTGCATTCAAATTTATTCAAACTCTGCATCTGACATTGATGAATGCAACAGCTTTTTCCACAATATGTAGAGTGCACAGGGCATTTAGGATTGCAGCATCCCTTTTGCTGCAGCTGTCTGGGGGCCTGTTCTGAGAGCTGTGGAGACCCTTACTCTGGGGCCTGGTGTGCCCCCTTAAAGAGGCCAGAAAGCCATTTGGGAAGGTAGATAAAAACAAACAAAAAAGAAGGATTTCAGCAAAAGATCAGGGAGGAGAGATTTCAAGGCTAATCCAACCTTACTGTGCATGAAGTCTTTATTTTTGTGTCAGGACCCAGTTTCTCCTCTAGCAGTGGTGAAAAGTCCTTCCCAACATGCACGCATCCATAGGAGGGGGGTTATATTGGGATTCACAGTCAAGTCGTTGCCTTTCTGTAGGTCCTATAAAAATGTTACCTTCCTTCCTGCCAACAAGCCTCAGTGCAAATCTGCTTTGTAAGCAGAGACTTCAAGATCCTGTTCTCTCTGGCTCCAGTGGCAGAAGGATCTTGCAGCTCTGGCCCAACATATGACCATGAATCAGTCATCTTCTTGCAGGGACCACTCTTGCACACACTTTGCACACCACAGTGGCAGGCTGCACCCCGAGTGATGACTTTTGCACTTTCCTCTAATTTTGTCTGCCCTTGCCTGGGAAGCATAGCAGCTTTTAGGAATGTCAGGGTGCAGAAGAGCTTGAGTCAACAATCATCTGCAACTGTTAATCTATAGATTTCATGCTTGCAGTGATTTATGGGGTGAGGATGGATGGAGCTCTCTTTCTGATGGATTCTCATGGAAAGAGGTGCAAACCCACCAGTGTGCCAAGTAGACATTAAGCTCCAACTTTCTCTTTCACTGCTGTATCTGGACAGTGCACACCCATGCAGACTGACAGCAAAGCTAGAAATTCGCTGTGTGTGCCTTGTGGCACTGAAGCTGGCAGAAAGCTGGGAGGCATCCTGGAGGTCCTGGAACCCTCAGCTGCATGCAGCCACCCATGGAGAGAGTGGGATTCCTTCCTTTCTGGTCTCTATGCCCATGAATACTTGAGACAGCCTCTGATTATTATTTTTTTTCTGTGTCCAAGGCTTTTATACCTTCATATTGGAAAAAAAGCCTGATGTCTAGGACACAGGAGACCTGAGTCCAACTCCCAGATCCACAGCAAACTCCCCATGTTGTTTGGGTCAGGTCACTTCAGCATGGCAGGTTAAATGCCTCACCTGTGATGTAAGAAAGTATAGCAGGCTGGGTTTTTTTTAAACTGGACGTTTTTACAGTGTCATCACTGGAGGCTCTCACATTTTCCAGTGTCTTTCTGCTACTGTACTGTATATAGCACTTATAATTCCTGATTTAGACTGTTTTGCTGTTCTTTTCCTTCTCAAATCTCATCTCACCTGTGCTACTGTGGCTCCATCTTTTGCTCAGATGGAGACCGCTGTGTTTGGCACATGAAGAAGTTTGGCTGCTGGTCCTCTGTTCCAGTGAGGAGCTGCAAAACAGCGGTTTTCCTGCCATTTGCTCTCCAGGGCTCTGTACAACTCCTGCCCAAAAAGGCAGCATGGCAAATCTGACTCAGCTCTGGTAGTTTTCCTGTCAGGGCAGCCACGCAGGAGAGGAGTGAGTGGGTCACTTTCTGGGGCAGCAACAAATGAGGGACCCTGGTTCATGCAAGGTAACAAAGGAGTCCAAATTTGAAGCTATTTCCCCCAAGTTCGTGTTTTCTTTGGTCCATTGCTTCTAGCAATGACCATTTCTAAGTCTTTAGGAAGACCTGTGGTGGCTGTTCAGGGTGATCTCAGAAAGCCACGTAGGCCGAGGCTGAACAGTCAAAGTGACACTCAGTTTGTCCAACAAGTAAGAAGCAGAAAGTCCTGTGTCCCAGCAGTGGGAGATCTTCCTAACCTCTCTCTCGGGGTGGCCTTGGGAAATGCACAGGCCACCTTGCCCCGTCTGCCAGAAAGGACAGCATCGGAGAGGCCACCTGTCCCCCACCCCACCACTGAGCTGCCCACAGATGGGCTGGGGAGGCACTGGTGGCCCAGTGCCTCTGCGAGACTGCAAGGCATCCTGTTCATGAGGTCCAATAAATGGTTTGGGGAGGCGATGTGTGCTGTGGTCTGACGGGGGAACTGAGAGCTTCACCCTCTCTCTCTTTTTTTCTCTTTAGATCGTCGCCATGGTGTAAACAAACAAGCTAAACTCTATGAGATTTACAGTGCCCAGCTTCGGTGGCTTCCAGTGCAGCGCAGTGAGATATTTCTGTACAGGCAGGCTAAGCACTTTCCATTTTATACCTCAGCGGCTTTATAGCATCTTAAGGATTTCTGTGCATGCCTGGCTTCACTCAGAGGGAAAAAAATCAAGCTTGTAAATAAATACTAAATATATATGAACAAAAAAGACAGAAGGGAAGAGAGAGGGACACACGTGCACACACACGCGAGCGCGCGCCCACACTTCTCCGCACTGGCAGAGGGATGCAGAGATAGAGGGGGCTGAATGGGAGATGGAGAGACAAGAGATAAAAAAGAAAGAGCCAGCTGAGAAGCAAGCTGACGACAGGCTCTCCTCCATCACAGCCAGATGGAAAGAAAATAAGCAAGACCAAGCAGCTCTCTGGCAATTTGGGGAATATTAATTTCCCATCGGGTCAGGTTAATGGCTGTGCCTAAGGTTAAGCTGTAGGGGCAGGGGAAGGCTCTCTGTTCTGTTACTGGCCCCTCAGCCCGAACTCAGGCACCCCTGCTGGGCTGTTACCTGTGTACTCTGCCTGCTCCTCATTCTGCCTCTCTGCCATTTGACAAATAATCCCTGCATCCAGGGCTGTGCCTGACCCCCAACCAGCAGCAAGCCCCAGGAGGAGGAGCTGCCCTTGGCTCTGCATGGCTCCAACGCTGAGCTGCAAGGAAAGCTTTTTGTGCTTGTGTTTTGTTTTGATGTTAACAAAACATCTAATCCCCAGTCAGGATCTTTCACTTGCACCTGTAATACGGTAAACAAGCCAAGGCCCGGCTGCACATGGCAGTATGCAGTTAGAAAGACAGGTTTCCGGTAGGATCCTTACTCGCTCCCAGCACTTAGAACCAGCTCCACAGCCCTGGTAAGTGAAGGTAAGACTCCTCTGTGCTTTCCAGTGACACGTCTAGCTGCACAGCATTGTCCCACTGTTAGGGATGGGGCAAGAAGTGAGTTGACAGTGGTGATGCAAGAAATCAGTGTCAGAGGTAGGAGCCAAAGTTTGACTTCTGTAGCCCTGCTAGTCTGTCATCAAGGAGGACCCACACCATACAGTGTATGGCACACAAGCTGACAGCTAGCGGGTCTAATAGAGCTGTTACAGTTCTGCGTGGCAAATGGCAGCCTGCATCCAAATCTGAGCATGGTCACCCTCACAGCCTGGATGAGCTGAGGTGGGGAAGTCCTGGGAATAAGGACCACAGCCAGGAATTTTTCAAACAAACAAGCCCAACATGGAGATAGTATATCTTTGCCATGGCTTTCCCTTCACTCCTGTCCTGTGCAGTTTCCCTTTTACACCTGGCACATGCTGACCCTTGCCTGACGGGGCTGTGCTAGCTTATTACAGCAAGAGGTCTGTGTGCCCTAACTTTTAACCAGGCTGCTGCTAACACAAGCACCAAGTACAGACCAAACACATATGCTCAGGTAGCAAAAATCTCTGCCCACGATATGCAGTGGGGTGTACAGCCCTGCTGGCATGTTGTGAAGGCAACACTGATGCCAGGGACCTAACAGCCCACACTACCTCAGGGAAAAGGCTGCATGCCACAGAGCAAATACAGACCCTGCAGCTTCCTGGCCTTCCCTTACAGTCTACACCACAAAATATTGCTTGTGACACCATCTGAAGTTGCTGGGCCCAATTTCAGTCTTTGCCTGGTGTAAAAATTCCCATGCAAGGCTCATCTGGGGGAGCATCCACAGAGTGGAGTGTGGCTTACTCCATCTCCAAGTGTGAGCCAACCCTGCTCCATTCTGACATTGGCTCCTTGCTGTTGGCATCCTGCCCACAGCGGAGGGGCTCCTGGGCCAAGAGGAGAGACTGTCCCCCCTTGGGTTGCTGACAATTTCTCACCATTCTCTCCATGCCCAGGACTTGCTTCCCCTTCTCAGATATTAAGTATTCAAACCTCATTTACATCCTTATTTTTCAATTTGCTGCCACAGTAGTTTAATTTATTCTATATAATTTCTTTTTCTGAGGGGACATTAATCATTGCCCTGTGCTTTTTGGCGCCTGTGGGATATGTGTGTATTTTTTTTTTAAATCAATAAAATAAAGCAACCTTCCTTCCCTCTACCCACCCCCCACACTCCTTCCCACCCCCAACATGCCCCTTTGCCGGAGGAGAGAAATATAATTTCTCTCACCACTTTTTTACCCCCATTGTTTCCTTCATTTTCAGCCCAAACAGATTAACTTGTCTTTTTTATTTCTGATGAAATGCTGTGTGAATAGGGTGGCTGGGGCAGGGAGGAGAGCTCCTGTTTGGGGCTGCCTGCTGTGTCACTCAAAGGGCGGGTTTAGGATGACGTCCCTGTTGAACTGCTAAAGCCCAGAGATGCTGGAAGGGGAAGCTTGTTGTTTCCAAAGCCAGGCCTTGTAAAGAACGAGTCAATTTGTGGTGCTGGGGTGGCTGGTGGGCTGAGGAGGATGCAAAAGCAGCCAGCACAATGAACTGCAAACACGCAGCTGTGAAGACAGGGGAATGCCTACCATGGGACAGAGGAGGAGAAAGAAAGAAGAAAATCATGGGGAAGAAAGGATGAGTTTTGAGGAGGGAGAGAGAAAGAAAAGCACAAAGCAGGAAAAATGAGAGAGAAAATAATTCAGGAAAAAGAGAAGGACCAGATTGCCCAGAGCTTAATGGCTTTTCCATTTGACTCTAGCTGATTCAGGTAGAAGAAACAATTTCTGCTCCAGGTTTAGCCTGATATGGTGCAGGCTGCTCCACCATGGGTGCACAACACGGTGGTGCTGCAGCATTGCGGGGGCACAGGCTGGGAGCCCCAGGCTGCCCCACTACACGGTGCAAGGCTCCCATAGGGCACAGCATCATGGGCTCCCCTGCCAGGGGCGCCAGGTTTTTTGGCCATTATAGCTGCTTTCTTTTGTTATGTAATCTCTGACAATGAAAGTCCAGTTCTGAGAGGGTGCTTAATGCGATATTAGTCAGTTGAAATATAAGTGTAAATTACATGCCTGCAGCTAGAAAAAAATGGTTACAGCGGAAAACATCCCTCTTTAGTAGCATACTATAATCAAGAGAAATGATCAAAAAAAGAATTTTGATGGACCAGTTTTCCATTGGAAAATGCAGAATCCTCCAAATTGAACCATTTTCTGGAAATGTTAAAAGTTGACTGGAATTTTTGGCAGATATTTGAACTGACCCAAAATGTAATGGATTATTTGTTTTGCCTTTCTCGTTATATTTATAAGCCATTTTGTGTTTTCAATGTTATCAAAACATAAACTTTATTTTCATGTGTCTGCATTGAATTTGTTTCAGAATTAACATTCTGTTCTACCCCATCCTGTCCACTCCATTGTTCATTTCACTTCATGATGAAAAAAATGTGGAAATAACAGAATTTCCTGTAGGCTGGAATTTCTATTTTCTAGCTGTTTCTAGAGATGAGCAATGTTAGTAGGCAATGGAACATTTTTCCCAACGTTATGACAAGACAGAAGAAGTTACTTTGAAAATATGGATGTCTATTGAAATGGGGTTTGTTTGTTTGGTTGGTTGGTTTTTGTAGAAAAGCCAAAGTTCTCAACCATTTGCAATAAAATAGGGTTTGGCACCGAAGGTTTTGTCTACATCGGTGTCCAGATCCAGCCATACAGTGAAGGGAACCACAATGCAAGTGAATGACCCCAGTCATGTCGTTTGGCAAACTGCACCCAGTGATGCTGATGGAAGCAGAGGAAAGGCTGCACTCCTCATCCCCCATCAGAATAGGCTTTGCTGACTAAAATTAATACATTATTGGGAGCTGTGGCTGTATTATTGGTTTGTTGCTGGTATTGTTTTGCTGTTATCTATCTTTAAGGTATTTGAAAGGTTCTTATGAGAGTACATGGGAGTGTTTTGGACATGTCATAACCAAGAAAAAACAAATTCCCCCTTGGCTTGCAAAAAGCATGAGCTCCATCACCCAGCCATGAGCAACCCGCACCAAAGAGCATCACAGCCGGTCCAGAACTACCATTTGTTTCACTGAGGTCTGGATTCAGGTTGGATGTGCAAGACTCTGGCATATGGTGTCAGGAATAGGCACCCTCCCAACTGAGGTTTGCACCAGCCATCCTGAAACCCTCTATCCCCGTGGGTGGCACAGACAGACCATGTGAGCCTGTCTCTGCTGTGTGTGCAATGGCTCCAGTCCAAACTGTGGTTCCCTCCTAGAGGTGATGCTGGAAGGGCAGTGTATAAATGACAGCGAACTTGGCCCCAGCTCTCCTGTGTCCTGTGCAACCTGACGGTACATGTGGACTGTGAACTTGTAAACACTCTTGTAGTCCTGTTCCTGCAGTTTGGATTGAGCTCAGCTCTCTGTCACCCAGCCTCGAAGCAAGCCTCTTGCAGAACACCCACCCCGAGTTTGCAGCGTGCCTCAGCCAGGGTGGATACAGCATCTGGCCACTTGTACCTTTGAGGAAGGAACTCTCGGAATTCAGCACTTGCATCTGTGTTGCAAGCATTTTCTGTGCCTTTGTAGCTGTGCTTATGTTTCTCCTGATGCCTCAGGGAGCACTCTGTAGAGCTGAAATAATGTAAGATCCGTTCTGCTCAGGGTGTTTCACTCCCTGGCTGGTAGGAAGACAACAAGATGACCAGATCTCACAGTATTTCAGCCGCATAAGTGGCTCCTTGAGGCAAAAAAAGACCTGTGAAGAAGAAACACAAACACAAATACCAAGATATTTGGTTTCCCAGGGTGATCTTTCCTCCGCTTCTGCCGTTCATGTACTCACTGGTACCCATGCAAAAATAAAATAAAATAAAGAATCACTCCACTCACAAACCAGTTATATGTGAAGTGGATACTACAGAGTAAGGCTTACAGTTTCATAAAATACTTCCACATACATATACAGTAGAGGTATAGATGGGACAAAATATCCACATTTTAAAAAAACTTTGTCCATGATTCTGCCATATGTGCCAACCGGGTACTGAATACACGACCTCACAAACAAAATGGAGTTCCATGTGTGCTCATACAGAACTGCCATGGGGGATCTCCACATGTGTGTCCTGAACTGCAGCCACGAGCATGACAAAATCGTGCTGAAGTAATCCCAACAGCTAGGGGATTCGGACATGTATCTGCCAGAGCATGCCTTACAAAACACGGACAAGGGCATTATGAAATGTGTGATAATTATGATATACAGGACACACGTGTGTCAGAAATAGTACATCCCTGTGTGTGCTGGTGAGCAGAGGAGGGAGCAGCCAGCAGGAGTGCTGGAGGCCAAGATTTGCAAAGCTAGTTAATGTTAGGTTCAGAATTTGCAACTTTTTTCAGAAAAAAATTAAACACTTTTGTTGCCTCCTGTTCTGCTGTGGAGTTGCCTGTGACGGCTCATCTGCATTTGATAAAGTAAAAGCAATCAACATAGGTGGATGTGGGGAAGTGTCAGAAGGTCAGTTGTTGGGTAGAAGGTAAACCTAAATCATGTTCTCAATATCTTAGGGTTTTTTTCTGGAACTTGATTCCATGTGCTGGGCTGGACAGAGCAAAGGACAACAGGGACTCTGGGAGAAGAAAGGGATAACACACCAGTGGAGATTCAGGGTGCGAGCTTGCGTCTAGGACATGGTTCTTCCATGGACATCTCTGAGAAAACAAGTGTTTGTTTAGGGTCAAGGAGGGACTGGACCTTCAATGAAAAGACAAAGTATGGTGGAAAGTGATGGAAAAATTGACATCTTTCTTTGGAAGACCCACACTTCTCAGCTGAAACTTCTATCCTGAGGGTGGTTGGATATTCATCTGCCAGTTTGGCATACAGTAAAACTGTGATGAGTTGTGTGTAAGGTACCATTTTCCTGCCAGGTCTGTTCCTAGCTGTGCTTCACTTTCATTTGTTCTTTGTCATTTGTCCTTCATAATTTCTTTTTCTCCTCTTTGAAACATTTTAATTGCCTAAGCAGTTTGCGGAGTCAGCAGCATATGACGTAGCATTCATGTACACAACCCCTCCTCCCCAAACATATAACTGTAAGTGACTGAGGTGAGCAGTGGGCACCTAATATGAGGCAAGGTGGCAATGAGCAGACCGCCCAGTCAGCAGACAAATTATGGATCTGGCACAGCTGCAGTGTGGAGCTGATTTGTGTGAAGGTGGTGGGATGCTGAGCAGTGGGGCACGGCTGTCCTTGGCTGTGGGGAGCAGCACAAGCTGGGAGGCAGTCAGGCCTCATCTGAAGAAGGCTGAATAAGATGTCCAGGCATCTTGGTGCCTCCTTACAGCTGAGATAGGCAATGCGAGTGCATAGCTCCCCTTCTGGAAGGAGAAAGAGGGGCTCTGATGGAAAGCCCTATGCCAGCCTGTGATGGGGGTCTCATCTCACAGGATGACAGCATTGGTGGGGCATTTCAGACAGGGCTGGATGCTGCAGGCAGCAATGTTTGCGGCTGCTGTCCAGAGGCAACCTTGGAAATTTCCTGGAATTCTAGGTCCAGAGCCAGCCCCTGCTCTGGGGAAGGAGAATACTGCGTCTCAGTCCATAAAGTCCCCAGAATGGGAGGAAGGGGCGAGAGACACACAAAGTCAGTAGTAAAAAGAAATGAAAGTCGGCAGCTTGCCACAGCGGAGTGCAGACTCTGCAGAGCTGCCTCTTTTATTGGCGCCCAGACTGGAGGGAGGTTTATGCTCAAACAAGCCAAATTGGAAATGGAGCACTGGCTGGAGCCCTGCACGCAGGCTGCCTGCCTGGAGAGCCCCCAGCACCAGGAAGGGTGTGCAGCCACCCTGAAATCTGCTGCTTTCCCTCAACGTTCTCTCCTCCATCCTTCCTGCTTTCCAGTCCTCCTTCACTGCCCCCCTTCAGCTCTCAACACCTTCCCCTCCTGGTCAGACTAGGCTTGTCCCCTGGTGCTGACTTCCCCAACAGCTCCTGCCACCAGCTAATACTGAGAACCTCTCTTGGTGGTGGGAATGGCCCAGCTTGCTTAAGGGCAGATAGTCTGGATGGCACCAGGATGAATGAGGGTGGGAGAAGGTATCTGTGGACATCTCTTTATGCCACTTTTCTGATGAGTGTAGGGAAGTAATTTGCGTTACAGTGGCAATGTGCTATGGGTCTGTCCTCAGGTTTGTGTCATCCTGCTGTTAGGAAGGGAGGAAGGGTGAAGCATAAAAGACATGGGAAGAACACAGCGAGCAGCAGACATGAAGGTGATGGCATAGAGAGGGGACCCATCACACAAGGGCCTGGCGCACTATCTGGCATGGCAGGTGCTGGTTAGCAGCTGAGTGCCAGATGTGCCATGACAGTAATTTGCTCATTAATGCAAAGCTTAAAGTCATAAAGGAATATGGTGTGGAGAATTGGGTGTTCATTCCTCAGCAAGTTCCCCAAGCCCATGCTGAGCAGGGCATGGAGACTACTGTGATGCTTCCGGATCTGGTTCAGACATGCTGAGTCCACGCTGTGACACACAGGCACGTCAGTAAAAAAGCACTAGAGGCTGAAGGTGAGAGATCAGTCACCAGCTACTCTGGGGACGTGCGCTCTCTTCTGCTCTCCAGCTGATTTTTTTCCATGTAATTTCATTTATCCAATGCCTCAGTTTGCTGCCTGCAAAAAGCCCAAAGGGATTATGACATCTGTTGTCACATTAAAACGCAGTCTTGACTATGAGGAGGTCAGATACCATGGTGGGAGCTGTTACAGTCTGAAACACTGCTCTTGTGGTGCTCTACAGCCTGCTTCTGTGGATGGGAAAGGTCCTGCTTGAGTCAGCTTGATGCTCACAGAGTGTCTTACAGCCAGGGTGCAGGAAAATTGCCTGCTCTCTTTCCTTCCTCCAGTTTTGGCTGTTGAAGAAAAAACATAATAAAGGAAAGAGGGTTTTAATGACAATCTGCCAGCATGTTTAATATTCCAGCTTGAGGAATGATCCAGTCATGTACTGGAGCCAAGGGAAAGGATCTCGTTACTTCCAGTGGACACTGAATCAGTCTCTTTGCAAAGAGAAGCAAACCTCACAGAGGACAGGGCTGGCTGCTCACCACTGACCTGCAAAAAAAGCAGTTGCTCCAATAGCCGAATAATGAGCTTTAGATTCAAGGCCTGCTCTCCTGTAGTCACTGTGCCATACAGGTCCATGATGAAGGGAGCACCTGGGAGCTCTGTGCAGCTTTAATGAGTATTTTTCCCCCTATAATGCTCAGTAAGTTCCTGTTCTGCTCAGGGAAATGTGCAGGAAATTTTTCATACAGAACTTTGACATTCTTCTCTGTACAAATTCAGATCTGAGAGAGGGATTCAGAGGTGTGCTTTTGCTGCAATTCTTTGTAGCTGAGACTGTCACTGCATCTGCTGGATTTATGACCCCAAATTGGCTCCGTCATCCAGCAGTCCTCCATGTGCACACAATAATTTGGGCAACTCTCATTGTTTCAGAAGCAGACTAGGCTGTACGGCTCCACTGACACTACCTACACTGCCAGGCAGGTGGCTGCAGAGAAAAAGGCTTATTTATACAGTGCATTGGAATGCCAGAAGGGGATTCTTGATAGCAAAGATTATGAGAGACCTCTGGACATGAGGACCTGTTGCCCTTTTCAGACTCAATTGGCAGTGGAATCTCGTCTGCTCCTGCCATCAGCTCAACGCTGCATCTGCCTGGAGCACATGTGGATTTTGAGCCGACTGAGGGATGAATCCGGGTGACTTGTAGGGGTTCCACTGCTTCCGAATACAAGGGATCAGGTAGCAAAGTCAGATGAAGGAGAAAGAGTTCTGACAACAACCTGGAGACCTCAGACCTGACAGCTGAGAACTCACCGACTGTTGACTGTTTCCCAGAATTTGGGGGAGCAGGATTTGGGAGACATTGTGCAGTAAATTAGCAAAATCATAGCAGGAGTGCAGCTGATTTGTAACACTGAATCCTCATCCCAATGGAAACATCCCTTATCCACCGATAAGGACAGATGCTCAGGCTCAAAAGTGTTAGCAGAGTGTACAGCTACATAAAAGCCAGGTTGGAGAAAGGAAAGATCAGCTGGGGGGCAATGTCAGGGGAACATCTGCAGTGGGTCAGAGCCAATAATGTCTAAGAAGGGTGGAAAGAAAGGGTCTAGACGTTGTTGTCAATGAAGGGGCAATGCAAGTTTCGAGGATCCCGTTCTTCCACAGTAAGACAGAGGTGAGCATCTACTTTTCCCCAGCTGTTTATATCAGCCTCTGCTCCCTACTTTGCAGAGACCTGGCTATCTGATGTAAATCAGCATGGCCTTGCTCCCTGTGGTAGATGGGACATCCTGTGCTAAGGATGCAGCCCAGCAGCTCTCACTGAGAAGCAAATGTGCCTTCTCTCGTAATGGAGCAGGTGGCAGCAACCTGGTATTTCAGGCATCCTACCTCTGTTCCCAACCACAGCTGAACTCCTGATGCAAGGAGACTTTACAAGACCCATGAGAGATGCTGAAGGCTGACCCTTTCTGTCATTGGGAGAGAGGAACTTTCTGGTTACCTCCAAGCAAAAAGGACAAAGCATTATACAACATATTTAATAAAACAAAACACACACACACAGGAAAAGGAAAAGAGGCCAATGCACAGGAAGGTAATGTGTTCATTTGAATAATGGGCAAAATCAAATTAATTCTACATTAAATAGTTCTGAATAAAGGGTTTAAGTCAGCAGTTTCAAACTTGTTTTCCTTAATTACTTTCCGTGTTTAATGTCATTAAGAAGATTAAAAATTCATTAACAAGAGTAGTAAAGTGGCAAATCAGTAAAGCTATCACTCCAGGTTAAAAACTACGCTGAGCTTGACACTTTGTACACTTCCACAGGCGTTATGTGGAACGGTCCTGGGGAGCTGGGGTGGGTGGGGGGAGACTCACCAGCCCTTACTGCTGGGCCAACTGGGGAGGTAGCAAAAGAGCCAGCCTTGGCTGGACATGGCAACCACTTCAACCATTAACTAAGCAAGACAGAAGGCAGCATTTAGCAGAAGGGCAGCACAGACCATGGAAAGTGCAGCAGTATAACCCTCAAATATGGCAAGCATCAGAAACAGACTCAACCATGGAGAATGGCAGGTATTATAAAGCACTAAGGCGTGTTAAGGCAATCCAACTGCTTGATTGGCCTCATGTCCTGAGCCCTCTTAGTGTGAAAACCCAGAAGGCACTGAGCACCAGGGAACCACTGAGCTGCACCAGGCTGGCCTGTGGGGATCAGGCAGGGTGGGAAGAGAGATCTGGGGTATTTTTTTCTCCTTTATCTTTAAAGCATGCAAATATCCCTGGTCCCTAGGGATAGGCATACAGTTTGAGAGCAGAACAAGGCTGCTCATTCAGGCAGCGCAACCAAAGCACACAACTTCATCAGCCTTGAGAAACCTGCCTCTTGCTACACTCCCAAAGAGTCTCGAGGTCCCAGATGTCACATGGATCCCACTGCACCTGTCCCAAGCAAGTGAGAGATCACTTCCACCCAAACAGCTCTGATTTAGATGGGCCAAGCCAACGAAAAGAAGCCCTTGGAGACATGAGTGATGAGCCCCAAGGCACCCAGCAGGGCTGTGGCAGGGGCAGAAAGCACGCTCTGATCACTCTCTAGTCCAGTGCAACAGTCAGCTGGTGTCACCCCCCCGCAGCAGCACTGCAAAACTGGTGATGCTGCCCTTGCAAAACTACGCCCCAGGAGCCATGACTTCAAGCTGTTTTGAAATGGTCTCTTTGTATTACTTTTATTTTTTGTTTCTTGAGCTCTTAAGGTGTTTTTATTTATCTTCATCTTAACAGAGCTCCATTCCAGCATGCAGGAATGTAGAGCCTGCAGCCTGCAGCCCCACACTTGGATTGTAATGGCTCCCCACCATGTGTATTCAGCAGCATCATCCTCAGCTGGAAAAGCAGAGGCCACTTGGGGAAAAACAGCATTTGAGGTCTGGAGCTGTAAGAAGTAATAGATGCAGCAGATGAGGAAAAAAAAGGACAAATCCTTAGACACACAAAGAGCTGAGAAAGGGGAAGTTCACCTGAGAGTCTTGTTATGCATGTGCATTCGTTGCTTTTCATCAGCATCACTAAACCCAGAGACATGAGATCCCGAGACATGCAGCAGGTGGGTGCAGGAGAAAGGAGTAGCTTTGGCCGAAGGCAATGGTAAGCCTTTTCCACATCATACACCACTCCCTTTTGCCTTCCCCCATAGAGCCCCTAGAAGCAACACCCCCCCCCCCCCCCCCCCCCCCCCCCCCCTCTTATACCC
>WKFP01014128.1:782703-799274 GCA_011057875.1 Pterocles orientalis | reverse complement strand
TTTTTTTTTTTTTTTTTTTTTTTTTTTTTACTAGCAATTTGATGTTTGATCATTTGAGGCAATGAGGCGGAGGGTAATTTACGTTATCAGGGAGGTATGAGGGGTGCTGGGAACCCAGACGCAAGGCCCATTCGCCTGCTAAAGCGCCATCGTAATGTAATGAGACTCCAGTCAAGTGCAGCTAGTAATGGAGAGGAACATTTCCCATTCATCTGCCTACCTGAGACTCCACCAAATACGACAATAACTTTTACACGGGAGGAGCGGGGGGGGGGACATGGCAAAGAGGGGGCCAGAGTCTCCACGGCATGACTCCCTCTGTGTCGTAGAGAAGCACCACAGCCTCATCCTTTAGACCATTGAGGGAAGCAAACCAACACAACTCAGGAAGCCTCAAAACAGATTGTTGGAGGTGCTTAACCATTCCCGGGCCATTTCCAGCAAGCACCTGGTCAGCACAGACCCCTACCCTTCCCCACCAGTCTGTGATCAGTCTCCTCCATGGTACTTCAGCTGCTGCATTCCTTGGGGAGAGCCAGACCCTCATGCAGAGGAAGCTTGGAGAGGATGGGCACGTCAGAGCAGGCCACCAGGAAAGCGCCTGCACATCAACCATCAGAAGTTGAAAAAAGGAGGAAAATAATTTCCTAGAAGTGCTCCAAGGCCATTTCACTCCAAAGGAGCTTCTGAAAAAAGCCCTTTTCCCTGATCGTCCCTAGTCAGCTCCATCACTTGCCTGGAAGTGTGGCTTCCTATTACAAAACCAGAGTTTTGAGAAACCTCTTCCATTTGTTTTCAGGTGTGGCAAACTGGACATCAGGATTGCATCAACAATTTATCTTAATACCGCTTTCTAATATAAGTCAAAAGACAAACAAACAATCCCATCCCACCCTTCTAGCACCCTGGATGTCCACCCCCGGTGGGATTTCATTCCCCACAGCCACGTCAGAGCAGCCCCCTCCTGCCCTCCTCCACCAGAGGAGCAGACACTAACTCTGCTCTGCAGTGTCCCAGGGGCAGCTGTTCCCACAACAAGGATGACTGTATTTACATCACCCTGACCAGCGGGGAAACTGCGGTGTGGAACAGTACCCTGCGCCATGACATAATGAAAAAATCCAAGGATTTGTTTCTTTTTTTTCAGAGAATGAGTTCCTAAGGATGCTAGGAGTCATTTCTGTCCCCTCCCCCCCACCTCAGACTCCGCTCCTGAGCCATGTCCCTTGCCTGTAAAACCCTCCCTTGCTACAGATTCACTTTCCACTCTTATCTAGCACAGCAACGGACCCTCCCAGCCGCACAGTAATAACAACAGTAATACCCACCCCCAGCAACAATAGTGATACACATACTCAAGTTCTTGCAGGCAACCCTACTACTCTGCACACTTTGTTTGCAAGCTGAGGGCAATTATAGCTTGAGGGAACCTCCTGGATGCAAACAGATCTCCCAGTATGAAGACCTCGACGTATGTTTAGCGGTGTAGGTGGCAAGGATGAGATACAGGGGCAGGAGAGATTAATTTCCTTCATCAGCCTGTCCTAAGCTTGCTGTTTGTTCTCAGAACTCAGCCTGAGAAACGGAGAGAGAGAAAAGGAGAGAGGGAGCAAGAGGGAGAGATCCCAGCTCCCCCTCCCACCCCTCACCAAATTCCTGCCAAACGGACCCTTCCAATTATATCCACGTTTGAAAGGCTGCTGTAAGGATGAAAGGCACAGAGCAGTAATGAACTGACGATTAATTTGCAGTTGGCTCACCCAGTGCGCGAGTGTCTCTCAAGCTCGCTGCATGCGGGTGCTAAATATGACAAAGTCAGCAATCGTCAGCCAGAGCCAGGGTTACCCTTAATAAGTGTCTTTCTCTCTCTGCTGCCTGATTGCCCTCTTCCAGCTTTCAGGGGTTCCAGCTTGACTCCCCATCTTCCTTATGGTGAGGGGAGTCCTGGACCAGCCCAGCAGCTTCCAAAGTAGCAAGAGGAAGGAAAAAGAAATGACCCTCTCCCCTGGCAAAGCTGCAGGAGCAACTGCCAGGGCTAACTGCCTCTGGCCATGCCAACTTTGACCTAGGAGACTTATGGCTTATGCTGGCACGAAAATACCTCTGGATGCGACTGGATACACGAGCACCAGCCACGCTGGGCTCTTTTGCACCTCCAAAACTAGCGGCAAATATCATAGCCCCTTAAACCATGCTTAAAAAAACCCCTCTCACTCCCCAAATTCAAGTCAGCATCACCATGTCAGAGGGGACACAATGGCCAGGGCGTGTGAGCGACCCTGAGTTTCAAGCCAGCGCTCTTGCAGAGAAACACCCTGCCCAGTGCTGTGCAAAACTCAGTTGCCAGCAGCTGGTTTTCAGTTAATGCATGAAGGGTCAACATAGCCTGGCAGGGTCTGGGCATATTCCTCTTCTCCTCAAACACCCCTGTCAGCTGTGGCAGGAAGGTGAGACGTGTACACTTGGGGACCGCTGTGTCAAGCACTGTGTGAAAGCACACGGAGGGATCAGCCGTGCTCCAAAGAGTTTGCAGGCTAACCAGCCAAGATGTGCCCAGGTGTGGGAGAGGAGCAGTGGAGAGCACTGGATTGACAGGCCTGGGAATACAACATTTTCTGCATTAAGGGGTCTGTCATCGGGCCACTGGGGAATTTTGCTTTGCACAGGGAAGCACAACACCTGCTCAGAAGACAAAAATATTCAAAGTAAAGAGCAATCTCTTGGCATCACTCAAAGACACCTCCTGTGCGCTCCCAGGGAACCCAGGGCACACCCAATGGACCTGCATATTCCATCCACCCTTCTGTGCCTTTCCACCAAACCCAGACACTTCACTTTCTTTCCTCATTCTTGCTACAGGAATGGTACCCAAGCCTGAGTCATTAGCCACTACAAATGTGCTTAACCTCAAAATATGTTTTCTTCAGCTGTCCAAAGCTGGGAACCATGAATAGCTGGGCAACTTTGAGAAACTGGGTTCAGGAAGGTCAAAATAAATTCTGATTCAGAGCAAGCATCGGATGCCTGGGACATAGCAAGGTAACATTCTTCGATGGATGTGGGGCAATGGGTACAGCAGCTTCCTTTTAGACTGCCCAAAGGCCTGTAAAATACATTTCACACCTCTCATTCACTATATGATCATCTAGATTATTAGACCTGGTTTGACTTTATTATGTTGGGATTTAAAAGGTGGGTGCACTGATTTCATCTTGGGTATGGACTTCTAGAACTTCAGAATGCTGAATAGCAGAATATAAAAATCAGCTGTAAATGGCTGAAAAGCCTCTACCTGGAATTATAAACCAATCACTGTACCCTTCCTGCTGCATATATTGGTTATCACCAGTATATATCCCAGAATGCACGTAAAATCCCCAGCACCTGCCATTATAAATGTGGGATTCCTGTGCTCTTAATATGATGTCATTGTTACCCTTTTTACTGTATATAAACAACGCTCCTCTGTTTGCCAAAACTCTAACACCAGCATATTTGTTAGGTGCTCCAAAGCCTCTATCACTGATGTTAGCTTTATCATCATGGCTCCCCTTGCAGACAGCCAAGTCCATTGGTGTTAGTGGGCATGGGATCAGGCATCTTCCCCACCTGCTGCTAGTCTTCACCTCTTTCATGGAGACGCAGACATCAGGTGAGAGATATTTCTCCTTGGGACACTTTTTCTTAGGAAACTTCACATCTGAGCTGGCTGGAGCATCCTGTAAATTCATGGCATTTACATCAGCTGGTGTTGCTCAAACTAAGAAAAATTTTAAAAGTCCTAGAACAAATATTCCAGAAAACTGGGTGCCTTTTCTTTTGAGACATTCTGAAAAACTCTTATGATGGTGGGTTCAGAGTGACACTTAGTTCTAATTTTATTTGGATGCCATTAGACAATGTTTACAGAATGTTTACAGAGTTCAGTCACCAAAACGAACATCCTTTTTCACCTTGAACAAGACATTTAATTTAATCAAAACTGATGTTCTGGCTTTCCCCCCGCCCAGCCTCTGGATTTGCAAAAACAGTTTCAGCAGATTACAGCCAAATATGTGTCTTTGAAACTGCCTGTGACTAAAAAGTGTGCTATTCACCCAGTCCTGTTGCATGCACAATTTTATTGCTACAGTCTTGGGGTACTCACACAACTTAACAGCTCGTTTCCCTGCATGAAATCACACTGTCTGGAGAAATGTACAAAACAAGGACAAGCAAAAAGATATTCAGAGATGGGATCTGCGCAGAAGGCCAGTGCTCAGGATGGTCTGAGGTCCATCTCTAGCAAAATGGACATATTATTCCCATCTCAACCCCCAGGGTTCCAGTGTTTGATCCCAGGTCCTGTCACCCCAGGATGGAGGAGGAGGGGATGATGGTCATGGCCCTGTATCACCATTGGCCCTGTATGTAGTTCACAGAGCCTTTAGTTTCTTGCTGCAGGTATACATGTACCTTATAGGTCTTGCTATAATCACAGATGTGTTTTTACTGTGTAACCCCTGCTATCCGACCATGGAACTTCACGCACCGCTCCTAGCATCACTCTCCTTCCCAGTGCACTCCTTCCCAGTGCTTCCCCAGCAGCTGTACGGAGTGCCCTGCCAGTAGGCGACAGCCTGGTCCAGCTCACACACCATTTTTAAAAACTTGCCTCAATGACACCTTTCTACAAAGGTGTGCCTTCCAAGCCCCTTTTCCTGCCCATGGAGCATGCCTGGGCCTGGGAGAGCAGCTTTTGGGCTTTCCCCGCTCCTTCCACTCTGCCCGGCTCCCCTCGGGAGTTGGCTCGGCAGCCGTGCCATGCCTCGGCACGGAGCAGGAGGTGGCAGAGTCACAGCACCAATGCCACTTGGCAGGCACTCCTAACGACACTGCATCCACATGAAAGCCAAACGCAGCCCTCTGAGAGCTGAGGGCTTCTCTGCAAAGGAAACCTGAGCCCTTTAAGGAAGAGAGAGGAGCAGAAATCAATTGTCTTCTCGCCTTCCTCCCCGGGCCCCACTCTCCCCCTCCTCCATCACCACCACCACCACACACGCACCCTATTCACCCTGCTGGAAGGTGACATTTGCTATTAACCTTATATTGGGCCATTTTGTAAATCAATGTCACTTACATTTAATAACAAGTGTAATCAAAGGAATTATGCAAATTTAATTTGATGCTTCTTGAATTATGCAAATCTGCACCACATATAATGGCTTCTGACATGTGCCCAGTTGGAGAACGTTCCATTACCTCCTCTCTTATTACCCCTATTATTATTTTTATTTTTTTATCCTGTGGTGGGGGGGAGGGAGAAGGGAGGGAGCAGCGGATAGGCTTAGAGGCAGGGGGGACAAGCGAGTGCAGGGGAAAGAGAAGGGAAAGAAGAGGGGTGGTGGAGGAAAGCACTCCTTTGCCTGCATTTTGAGTAGAAAAGCCTCCTGAAGGCATTTCTGTTATTGTTATTGCAGAGCAAGGAGAGCGGGGTGGGGGGTTGTGAAGGGGGAATGGGGATGGGGGGAATCATTTCCCATGAATGGCTTTGCAGGCAATAATACTATAAGCCTCTGATTCTAAATTACTGCCCTTCCAGTCCTATCTCCAGCATGATATTACTCTCCTTGGCCTCTTCTTCCTGAATTACTAGGCAAGCTAGGGGAGGGTGAAGGAAGAGGGGAGCAGGACCCCCAGAGTGGAAAATGCAGAATGGATGGGTGAAAAGGGGTTTCAGGTTTTTCGCCATGGCCTCCCCAGGTACCCCACATCCTTATTCCTCCCACCAGGGCCCCAGGAGAATAGCTGTTCTTTTCCCCTCGGCTGTCCCACCCCTTATTTCCTTGCATGTGACCTCAAGATCAAGGAAAGACTGTCACAAGATGGGTGTGCCACAATTTGCAATATTTTCTCAGAAACCTGGGGCATCTACAGCCAGTGGCACCCTAAATCCCTCCCGTTGCAATGACTTCAGTGTCTGCAGCACCAGAAGTCAGTCTGGACCAGCCTCTTTCTCTGTTGGTTTTGCTTGTCTGAGATGGCAAGAGGATTTGCTGATCACAGAGTGAATCCGAAAGACAGTGCAGTGATGGTAGTATAATGTATCAGGCTGGACCACATTTTCCTCTGCTGGACCACTCATAGCAACTGATAAGTGCCTCTTGCCACAATAATTTATGCAGTGTGACCTTGGGCAAGACCACTCCCACCTCTGTGTCTTGGTGTCCTCCCACTTGTGCACAGCAGAAAAAGAAATTGATCTGTCTTTTGGAAGGAGAAAAAAGAGGAGACAAAATGTGTTTTTAAAAGTCTGTGTGCTCACCTAATGTGAATTGATATGCACTATGAGGGCACAGTACCAGAATGGCTCCATCATTTCTGTAAGGCAAAAAGTCACAAGTCTCCCCACTTTATATTTGAGAAGTGAAAGGCAGAGGAGGATTTCTACACATACCAGCCAATTTACACTTGCTTTTTTACATAGCCCTACCAGACTGCAACTTTTTTTCTAATTGAAGACAATTTCCAGAAACATACTCTGCATTTGGATTTAAAACATAATAAAACAGAAAATATTTACAGATTTTTTTTATGCCTGTCAATAGTGCAAACTCTTTTTAAAGCTAGAAAAAAAGTATTTTGATTAATGGAAGGAGTGATTTTTCATGTTATCAAAAACATACTTTTATAGAAATTTGGGTGAGAGGAAGTTGTCCCTGATCTGCCCAAACTGAAAATCATATGAAGTTCCTTGTGGAAAACACCATGTTTCAGGCGGTCTTTGATAATACAGCTTCCACCAATGATGGGGTGAAACGGATGTGTTTACCCCACTCCAGGACTAACATCTGCTGGGTCTGGAAAAGAAATAGGTAACTCACCCACAGGATGCAGCTGACATGTTACCTTTCATGCCCTGATGATACTTGGCAGCACAACCAGCAGCTCTGCCATGTGACCTGCACTCCACCACGGCTGCAAATTCTCCATACAGCCTGTATGGAAAACAAGGGTAGATCTTCATCTCAAGAGCTGTGGCTGCAGGTGGAAAATCCTGTTGGGAGCCTCAGTCCAGTGTCTTCTCCAGCCCTTGTCCAGGTAGCCCATCCCCAAGCTCTCCAGCCTACCGGACCACGGTGCCTGGAGGCAGGGTGTCAGCAGGAACATTGGTAACAGTGTCCAGTATATGCTCACCTCTGCCTCAGGTTGTTCATTCACTGCCCATAGATGGTGTCTGTCATTAGGAGGCTGAAAAAAAGAATGAAGCTCATTTCAGAGTCAGATACATCAATATCCTCGAAATTCCTCCTCAGACTAAGGCTTCTGGACTGCACAGAGGACAGAGAACTTGTCTTGCATTGCCTTGCCAGCAGACGACCTCCATTGCTCTTGTGGACATGGGGATGGTCAGGACCCAGCCCCATGCCCTGGCACCAGACACTGCACTAGCAGATCAGCAGGAAGGTGCCCATCGCAAGGCGTCACAGCTGAAGCACCACTGCTGCAGATGCCCACCTTGCACAGCCCTCGGCCCCAAAGGTACTGCTGGGGAAGCAGGTTAATGAGGGCGTGGAGCTGAACTTGTCCTTGGTGTTAAGCCTGCTGAGGTGAACGGAGGCATCCAACAGCCCGTAGGGTCCTATTCCTGAATTCAAGAGGTGTGTAGCAGATGGAAGTATCTCTCCTGCAGAGAGCTCAGCACATGACATGCTGTCTCATGGCTGGTGTTTCTGGCTTTATCTCTCAATGGAGCTTTTTCAGGAGGATGTCACTGAACAACTGTGGATATTCAAAGATAAAAGGGTCTATGTTGGAGTTCGCTGGGAATAGCTGTTAGGAACAGCCCTACAGGGGTAGAAAATGTCCTGAATGCTACACTACAGCCAGCAGCAGCAGCAGCTAAAGCCTGGTACATCAGTGACTGTTGTAACGTGGGTTCACTGTTCCTCAACTCCAGCCCCAGCTGGAGGATGCCAGGTACAACAAAAGAGCCAGAGGAGCCTGAAAGTGAAAGCCTTTTCATCAGGCAACTTGTTTCCTAGAGCTTAGGTCCTGATGCTGTAGATTGATTCAGGAATGGGCAATACAAAGTTCCCAAATCCAGTCTGAAAGACCTTTGTGACATGGATGGGAGAGGGAATTTGCTTGGATTGAGCCCTGGAGGGGGCATGCTGGGCTTCCCCAGGGTAAACAAATAACGTGGGGAAGTGCCTCTCAAAGCCATAATTGACACAAGGGCTCTAAAAGTGACTGCTCCCAGCAGGAGGCCATGCTGCTCAAAGTTTCCTTGCTCTCCTCTTTCCTGGAAATGACAGGTTATCACTTGCAGCCACCTCCTCCCCACTAAAACTGTAACCAGCTAAGAGCCATAAAAACACCAAAGCGCAGAAAGGCTGAGAATCTGATCCAATGAGAAAGGACATACTGATAAAATGAGCATGAAACATCCTGGGAAGCAGTTTGGAGGGAGCAGGCAGGGACAGTGCAAGAGAAGAGCTTCTGAAGGAAGATGGTGGAAACTTCAGTGGTAGCAGAGACAGGGTTGAAGGAAGGCCCCAAGATATCTAACAGCAATGTGGAGAGGAGTTTCCCAGGAAGATTTCATGGCGTGGCCACGCCTTAACACCCCGGTCCCAGAAGGGACTTAATCTCTAGTGCCCTTGATACTTTACACAATGCCCAAAGCAAACATTTATTCATTGACCAGAGCAACTGGCATGGTCTTTTTCATTAAAATAAACTTTTAAATGAGAGCTGAAGAAGAAATTGAATTATGGATAGTCCTACTTCTGATCAGGGTCCCAGCTCTCCCACTGCTGCTTATGCTTGACCAGGGCACATGGGAGATAATGGGTGACCTACCCACCCTGTGCCTCAGTTTCCGCACCTGTAAGGAGGAGATGACAGGACAGACACTCACCCCACTGGGCTGACACAGATCCCACCAGCTGTGGCTCTTCTGCAGTGTCACTCCATTGGCATCAGTGGAGGAACCTCTTGGTCAGCAAAGGAAAAAGGGGGCCTGAGGGCGATGCTAGGAAGGAAGATGTTCCCATTTACACTTTCCCTGGCAATGTCAGAGGACAGCAAGTTTCACTAGACAGGCACCAAATTTTCTCCTTCCTTTCAGGCAGATGAACGGAGGATAGCAGTCACATTTGATGTAGAGTGGGTTGTATGTAGGAATGAGACCTAAGAGCTACACAAGAAACACAGATAGTCACATAAGAAACTAAATAGGTAAATCAACTGATCTTTGACAATGAGCTAATTATATATTTTCTTATGTTTTAGAGGCTTTTAGGCTCTGTGTTACATAATGTAATTATTGCAAAGAGCTCCAGGAGTTGAATATTTGGAAAAAACTATTTTGAGGACGAGTATTATCTTCCTATAAGCATGACTGGGACTTGCATGAACAGAGTCTCCCAATGCCCATGTTAAGCTGTCAGGCATTCGATGAAATGTAGAATTAGCAAAGTGGGGACCAGAGGGAGCCACTCTCTTTTGGACCTGCATCCTCCCAGCACCCTGAAAGCTTTGGCAGATCCTGCTGGCATGAAACCCCACAGCCTGCTTCTCACTTTGAGCTGGGAAAAGTCCTGACACATGGGTTAATGACAGCAAGAACATCTAACATCTGTTAGATGGGGAAGAAACAGCGAGGCCCCATGGAGAACTCTCTCTCTGTCCACATGCTGTAAGACCCAGTTACCACAGCCCCCTGGCAAAAGGCAGCATCACCCTGCTCTTGCTCCTTCTCACATCCCAGCCCAGCCTCCCCTGGTTCAAGCAGTGGTCCCACATCTTTGCCACCTGCATTCAGGCCCAGGAATGCTGAAGGGCTTCAGATTCTCACTTGGAGGGTCTACCCCCATCAATGCTGCAGGAGTTGCCGATCTGAGTGCTGCTTTTAGCCCGGCAGAGCAAACTCACCCTGGTGCAATCCCATCAACGTCAATGGAGGCTCATAGAGGGCAAATCCTGCATGCTCAGCCTCTCTCCAGCACCTGATCCAGCATGCAGAGGGTGTGGAGATCTTTTTTCCTCTCTCTTGCTCTTTCATTCCCGTCCATTTTTCATTCCTCCCATTCCTTCTTCCCAAACACATGGGTGCAGCTCTGCTTGTAGAAATCTCACAGAGTTATTCCTCCTTCATCCCAGAGATGGTGATCCTCTGATTTCTCCTCTTACACTTTTTCCAGGAAGCTAGTCCTTGGCCCTGCAGGGAGACGGATTATTTGATCTTTATTAATTTATTGAAGGGAAGGAAGAGGGTGGAAATTGCAATGAAAAGGACAGCCAGCAAGACGGAAAGGAAGAGAGGTTAAAAATGAAGTCATCATCTAATTGGCCTGCAGTGAATTATTCACATGTATAATCTTTTAAAAAAAAAAAAATTCAGCACAAGGCAATGCAAGTAAATGCTGTTCATGTTTAAAAGTCATTTCCATAAGTAAGTGCAATTTCTCTACTGTTTGCCCCTGTTTAATGAAGTGAAATCTTGTTTGCATTCCTCCCAATTTCCCAACGAAAGGCGCCCAAGCGTTTGCACCAAAATTACTCGGCCCAAATTAAAACCCTCCAACACTTAAAAAAAAAAAAAAGAGGAAAGGGGGGAAAAATCAGACTTATTTTTAAAATGCCTTAAGTGCATCCCAGCATCCTAATTTATTTTTAGACACTCATTATTAAGAGTAGTAGTAAGTTTCCCCTTCTCTCTCACTCTCTCTCTTATTTAAATGAACTTAATGGCAATAGATGCAAATGTCTGGAAGAGGAAAATAGTTAACATTTATTTATTCTTACTGTTGTCTCTTCCCTGGCTGGTGTCATTAGAACAGTTCGTTGCATCCCATTCGCTCCCATTAGCTCTGCTATCAGAGCCACCCAGCACGACTCCAGCACGGCTCGAAGTGCTTTCTGCGGCCCACATAGGGACTACATCATCATCTCCGAGGCACTGGCTTAATGACAAGAAAAAAAAATAGGAATATATTGCACAGTGATCTGGGGAAACAACAACAAAACCCACCACCATGGCCACCGTCACCCGATGCCATCTCCCCTTGACCCGGGTGCCGGGCCCTGCCTTGGATGGCCAGGCGGACAGACGGACAGACCGGCTGTGGCACTGGGACAAACATGCCTTCGCAATTCATTGATCTGAGCAATGTGCAGAGAAATACGCCAGCAGGGACCTGGAGTCTTGGAAACGTGCTCAGGAGGACCCAGTGAGACTGGAATGGGTTCAAACAGCTGCTCAGTGCCGGCAAAGCCATCTCCCCCCAACACGGGCTTGCCATCCGGCCAGCTCCTGGCTCCCTGGCATGGGCAGGAGCAGCCAGACAGGGCTGGTGGTGCAGTGGGGGGCTTGCACGCCCTCACTGGATGAACCCCCCTTTCCTCCAGAGCCCCAGCCACTCCCTGGTGGGAGTGTTTCCTAAAGCAAACCAGACCGGCTGCCACATGTGAGCAGCCATGCATGCGAGCAGCCATGCATGCCAGGGCCTCATGGCCCAAGGTGCCAGCTCCAGCCGACAGCACAGGTCACCCCGCAGGGTGCGTCATCCCAGCCCTCCAGCCACCACTGCAGAGATAAGGGGCTTAGCCCTAAGCCCCTGCCCAGGGAGCAGTGGCCAAGGGCCATCGCTGACAGGCAGCAGCCCAGAGAGGCAGGTGCCCCAGTGCCAAGGAGAAGTGGCCAAAACCCACCATCCACCTGAGCACCAGGGTCCTCTCCTACCCCCTGGACGTGGAAGTAGACCTGGCCCACACCAGAGGGGCAAAATCCCTTTGCAAGCAAGAGGGAGACGACAGGTCACCCACCCAGAGTGCCCTCAGGTTTGGGAGTTTTCTGAGCCCTTCACCTCACAGGTGGCACACGGGCAAGGGTGGTGGTGAGCATGGGAGAGGGACACCAGGGCTCGGTGACAGCACCGGCAGATAAAGCAGCATTTGGGAGGCAGGACATCAGCATCTGCAGTGCTGACACATAAAAGAGAGGCGGCAGCTACTGCAGGTGGGGATGGAACCATGTGAAGGGCCCTCCCCCCTCCATAAAGTTGACATTGTCTCCCGTGATAACTTTTCTGCTGAGGTAGGAGACACTTAACTGCAGAGTTGCACACAGCAAGTAGCTGCCCTCCCCCTTCCCATCTTCCTCTCTCTCTCCAGCATCATTTACATCCTTAATTAGCTGTAATTCTGCAGTGCTCATTAGGGAAGGACTGGAAAATATCAAGAAGCCCACAAGCAGGGGGCTTCACAGGAGAGGGAGGAAGAGGGGATGCAGGAGTCAGGCTGAGAGGGGATGCCCAAGGGTGGATTGTGGAGCCAGGTGCCAGGAGCTACTTGCTTAATTCAGGTGGGATGATTACACTAATTTGGGAGCACTGATCCAGTGATGGGGTTAAAGAGGCCACACTGTCCCGCCTAGAAAGGCAGAAGGCTTGTCCAGAGAATAACAGCATCTCACCAAGAGGACTTGTTCTTACCTCCTTGCTCTCAGGTAATGTCTCTCTGCTGGGTCATTCAGTGCCCCACACTCTTCAAGTCAATCTTCAGGGGGAGGAGGAGGGCAACCTTCCCCTCCAATGCAGACAGCTGCACAAACCTCTCCTCTCCTCCAGCCTCATGAGGAATTATCCAGCAAAGATGTTTCTCTGGAAAATTGCAGACGACTAGGCTAAAGCACTTCTGCCAGGTGTGACACTGTGCTGCAACCTTTTGGTTGGAAAAGGAAAGACCCAAAAGAGATCAAGAAGAAAATCTGCATGAGTAGTTGGTTGTTTAAATTTTAAAGCAGATGTTCTCTTGATTTGAAACAAGGAGGGGTGAGCATTTTGAATTTGACTTCAATGACCTAAAATAACAAAAAAGCAAGAAATTAGGACTTGAAACTACAGCCAAACTTCACATTCCAGACTGTTAAATGAAATATATCCTTCAACCCCAAATGGACAAGCACTGTGAAGTTTTATTGTTGGTCCAGATATTTGATATAATTACTTTGGGGACCAGCAGCAGACCCAGGCAGTTCTAATCTAGACTCCCTTTTGCTCAGGAGTATACAAACGAAGAGGGAATCAAGTCATCCCTCTTCACAGTCTCAAGGTACTAGACCATTAAGGAGGTACTGTTGCCTCCTTGCCTTAGCTGAAGAACAGGTAACAGGGAAATTAAGTGAATTGAGCAAGGACATAAAGGAAATATGTGGCAGAGACAGGCAGTGACCCCAGACTTCCTAATGTCTCTCTTAGAACTACTAGTTACAATCCATCATTCCTTATCCTGTAGCACATGGGCCTTTGTATGCAAACTTGCCCTTGTAATTCTGGGCACATCCTTGGCTATTTTTTAATTCACTAACTCACTGTATCTTTGCTTAAGGTCAGATGTGCACGTAGAAGTCTATCTAGGAATTCAGTGAAATTGATGGGGATAAGTCTTTGCAAGTCCATCCTCCTACTTTTCACTTGCTGGCAATATTGTGAGTGTGGCGGATTGGCCCTTGGCTGAGGGTCAAACCACACACACCCGCTCACACAGTCCCTGCCCCCACCCAATTATAGGGGAGAGAATTAAAGATGTAAATGGCAAAGGGGACTCATGGGTTGAGATAAGGACAATTTAATAACTAAACTACAATAATATTGGAAATAATACTATATACAAATATGCAATGTGATACACAGTGATAGTGCCCCTCCCCACCTGATGACAGGATGAGCTGTGATGTTGTGTCCCACCAAAGACTCAAAATGACCACCAGTGCACGTGGGATTATTTACAAATATATGCGCATGTGCACAAATGGGCACCTGCATTTCCAAGCATCTTTTTTTTAAATTAACATCTTCAAATTCCTGTTGGTGTTTACATGAAACTTGCAATAACAGTGAATCAGAATAGCCAAACATGTCAGAACAAGTCAAGAATAAACCCTGGTGTAGTATGACTTTATAAAAGTGCCTAGGTCCTTTGCGAAACAGCCTTTCAGTGGCTGGCTTTTCACCAGCTCTGAGGTTTAACGCAGGTTAACTCCCTTCGCACTTACCCGAGACAACTTATTTACATCCTTCAAGCAAAGAGAATTCTGGGCCATCTTTCTGTGTTAACATCTGGCTTTTCCTGTAGTGTTTGATATCTAGATTTCTAAGGTCTTTACAAAGGTGATAAAATTTCCAGCTACACTCTACATGACATTTGGGTTGCAAAGAAGTAGCAGTGGACCAGAGACTGCCTGGATCTCAATGTGGTACTTTAAAGAGCGTCTGTTCTGCACTTCTCTGTACTTTAACAATGACAAACCTTCAGAATGGATTTTGTCCATTACCACTATAATGTTTGGGAAGATGGAAGAAGATTGTGGGGGGAAAAAAAAAAAAAGCTAGATCCACATTGCTATTAGAGATAGGTACACAGAAAGATGACTCATCACTGCCTGGGTGCAGGGATGCCAGTTGGCTTAGACCTCTGTGCAGCCTTAGTTCTGCCCATGGGATGTGGGTGGCTGGCAGGATTCTGCAGAGGGTAAATATCTGCTCCCAGAAATCCACAGAGGAGGGTGTGGAAGTAGAAGGAGCTGCTTATGGTTGTTGCATAGCTCACAACTGTGAAGACCAGTTCCTGGGCAACAGCTCACGCTTGTATGAAGCCGTCTGCACCCTCCTGCCCTGCACTCAGTGATTTCCTTCAAAATGGCTGAAAAGTATCTTTTGCAAATTGCTTGTTAGTGGGTCCTTTGATACTGAGAGTACCAATGAATGGCATCATTTCCACAGCCTACTTGCCATCATTACATTTTCCTCTTCTGTACTTCATCCTTCTGCTCAAAAACCTAGAGGAACAGCAGGAGCTTGCCTTTTGCATTGCAGCAATAATCAGAAATCCCGAGCTCTGACAAACTGGGTCTGGGATGAGGTGAGACTGAGCCGATATCTAGAAAAACAGGCAAAGTATGAATCACAGATATTAAAATATGAGCCACCTTTCCCACAGTTTGGTTTCAGGGCTGGATGAACCCAAGACGTAAAGTTGTGTTGTACACAACTGTCAGAATTGGCAGCAAATCTGCACCAGGGATGGATGGCTCTGTATGACCAAACAGAGACAAGGAGGAACAAACTGACATGCACAGAAGCAAGCTCTTCTGTGTGCATATGTGGATAGGCACATGGGGGCTAAATTAGACATGTGTATGAGCATTTACACTTTTGTGTGCATGTTGGGGTTTGCCTGATCCTGCACATCAATGTGTGCAGATGCCAGGAAGGGAAGCGGGACTGCCCAGGCTGCACACCAGTTGAAGTGTGGGTGAGAGTTTGTGGACTGCTACTGAGTAGCTTGCAGCATCAGCTGTAAGGATTTCTTTCCAATACAAAGCATTTCCTCTGTAAGAGTCAAACCATTTCTGCAAACCGCTCACAGGAACCACACAGAGAATGTAACACCAACGAAACATGGGGGATGATTTCTGGTCACTCAGACTGGTAACTTGGGGAGAAAGCCTAACCTGTTAAAAGAGAGCACTTGTGTAATTTGCAGAGATACCTGGCTGAATGAATAGCATTGTTCTGCACCCCCACGTTGCATGTATTCTTTTTGGTTTGCAGCAACATCTTTCTCCATCTCCCTAATTCTTTCACAGGGGCTTGGAAGAGACACAGATTTGCTCCATGCTAGCTTTCCTGGCATTACTGCCAATGGTGACTCCTGCCGGGAGGAGCTGGGAGGAGGAGAGCCCTAACTGTCTCACCCTCCATCCCTGCACTGCTCCACACCAGGCTGCCTGCAGTGCTGCAGCAGTCAGGATCCTTCCAGCCTCCAGCAGCCCTCCTCTTCCCTCCACACCCTTACCCTAGCTCTGCAGCCAGCTCAAAGCTTCCTCTACCCTTCTCCCAGGCACAGCCTCCTGATGGGACTTTTCTTGCTCTCTGGCCCAGGTCCAGACACAGTTTTAGAGCATCTCCTCCAGAAACGGGTCCTCTCTCAGCAGTCACAGCCAAGCCTAACAGTGCCTCCTGCTGAACCCGCTGGCGTAGCCAGTACCTCGCTCCTTGGGCTTCCTGATCTTTCCCACAGAGGCTCTGGCAGTGAGAGGGAGGGAGATTGATAGCAAGGAAAAGCAGTGGATGAAAAGTAAACTCACACTACATAAATTCTTAAATGATTTTTATAAGGACACAACATTGTAACGACTTGCCAAGAACAACACCAAAATTATTTCATGGTTTCCCATTTGTTTGTAAAGTGAATATTAAAAGTGCAGGCAGCAGTCTCCTGGTGTTCCCCTGGGAACTGTTAGTGTCCGTAGTAACGAGGTCATTCCTTTTTTATTAGGAGAAGGGTTTCTGTAAAGTTAAATGTGCTGACAGCCTCTTGCCTTTGATGTTGGGTTTCACCTTAGTCCCTCCTGCAGATATTGCTGCTCCTCCCTCGCAGAGGCACATCCCTGACAAACAGTCTCTCCTCTGTCTTCCCTACTTGTTTGTTTAGATGCATGATAGGCAGCTCTGTTAAAGGGCAGCACATGAAGGCGGGCTGGTGTTTCAGTGGACGGGAGAGATGTGAGAGATTTGGTTGTT
>WKFP01014128.1:747703-777703 GCA_011057875.1 Pterocles orientalis | reverse complement strand
CCTGGTCAAATCCCTCCCAGCATAAATCACCCGATTAGATATCCTTACAATTTCAGAGCTGCCAATATTCTGGGGCCATTTCAGCCTGAAAAATAAAAATGACACCAGGTGACAGCAGGGTAGCACATGGCTCGGATCCAATTCATTTTCCACTTTGCAGGCCCAGGGAATCGAAGTTGAAGGGAAGACTTTGAGGCCTGGCCGGCCGCCGGGGCAGGTTGAAGGGGCCAGGGGGAGCGCGGTGAAGAATGAAGCCATTGTGATCCCCTCTCCTCTTCTCCCGGAGCTGCCGTGCTGGCGGCCCTGCAGGGATCACTGCCCCCATGGCATGGTCACTCTTGCGCTGTCGGCCCTGATTGGCAAATCAGGCACGTGTTTTGCTGGCGGTGGTCTGGGCACTAATGGAGTCTCCTACTAAAGGGACAGCATAGGAGGGAGAACTCCATGGTCAGAACAGGTGAATGTGTGTTATTGACATGTCTGTGATTCAAAGTGTTCTACAGTGTCAAGTAAACATTTTCCCCCATTAAACAAACAGTCTGCCAGACAGTTTCAGGCTCTGTCACTCCTCGTCAGTCTCCTCAGCAGCAGTCCGGCAGGTTCTGGCACACTCCCTCTGCTTTGATCTTGCAAAAAGAAGCCTAGCATTGAAGGAGGGGAGGTGGCCATCCTTGAGAGGTGACAACCCTTTGCTTGCCACTGTCAGCAGAAGCCAGAGGGATTCTCCAGCAAAAGGGATGGATGTGGTCTGCACTGGATCCCTGGAGCAATACCTGGCCCATGGCAGAGCCATGCCAGCCAGCCCAGGGTGGCAGTACAGAAAAAGAAAAGGTCTGGCTACCAACATGAGGTGGCCCTCCCCATCCATTCATACCTCAGGGCTGACAAGGCTGCAGCAGCAGCAGAAGCACAGGCCATAATCCCAGCTCTGGCACTTGCTCCATACATGACCCCACGCTGCTGCCTGTGTTTCCATGCCCCATCTCTGTAGCCTATTCGGGGCAAGTGTTGGCGCATGCTTATGTTTGCTGAAGGCCTGGCACAGCAGAGCCCTGCTCCTGTGCCCACAGCTTGGCTGGGGTCAATGTGGCAGCAGTGGCCGCAGGAGGCACTGCCTCTAGGTGACACCCATGCCAAGGGCCGGGGGAGCAGCAGAAGGGGTGAGTATCCTTTGAGGGGACATGGCACTTCACACCCAACAAGGCTTGTCCACTGCAAAGGGATGTTGATGCTGCAGATTAAGTGGTTTTTCTGTAAGGACACAGCAGCCTTTCAAAAGGTATCAAATGCTTTCTCCAAGTTACTCAGTTATGCGTTCCAAACTCCCAAACTACACAAATCTCCTGAGAAAATGCAAGTCAGTCAGAGAGAGATCTTGGAGCCACTTCAAACGTATTGCCAATAATTCATGCAATGAGATTAAAAAAGCCATTTCTTCCTTTGCCAAGTACACAGAGACCAGAGTGTTCTCTATTGTGTGGGAACATCACAGCATGTAGCATTTGACAAGGAAAGGTCACCGGGGAGGGGCCACAACTTTTTTAAGAGGCTGCTACCAGTGTCCTTTGGAAAAACTGGTTTTACTCTGTAGCAAAAGCCCTAACTGAATGCCCAGATAACTGGGCTGAAATACCTGCCTGTGGTTTCTTTTAAAGAGACTCTGTGGAAGGTTCTCTGCTCTCTATCTGACCTGGGCCAAATCTTCCAGTGGTGTAAATCAGCAGACATCCATCGATTTATCCTGTCTGAGTATTTTAGTGCTCTAACGTCATGCTGCAGCAAGGGCAAGAAGCAAGGCAGCAGAAACAAGCTGAAGGCAGAGGCTCAGGTTCAATGGAGTCTCAGCCTGATTCCCCTGGACTTCCAGGGACAGTGACATCTTTTTCAAGGGAATAGAAAAGATACTGGAAACTAGCCCTTAGTCAGACAAGGCAGGACAGGGAAAGACAGGTATTAGGAAGCACAAGCAAATGACCATAAATCTAGTGACACTTCCCAAAACGCTTCTTCATCCACACTGATAGGTAGGTGAAGAACAAATTCCAGCCACAGTGGAACTTTTAGTGTGTGTGCCACTTCATTCTCTAAGCCAATGGTTGCGGCCCCATAAAAATCCAGTCACACCAAATGTACAGGCTTCTATATGACGCAACACGAACTCTTTTGGAAACATACAAAAAACTTCTGAAAATAGTTTGCTGAACTGAGCAGCAAGTTTATGGGATCAGAGAGACTTCAAAATACCATTGGAAATCTTCGCCAAAACACCACTGTGGTGTAAGGACAGCTCGTGAGACAACACAACTGAAACACAGATCCAAAATCTCCTCTCATTGTAAGCAAAATGGAGCCATTTCATCATGACTGATTTCATTGTGTCATTATCAATTTATCCCATGTGAAGTAGAGATGACCCTCAGCCCCAGGAGATTTAGTAAATGCTACGGGAGGGTGAGGAGCATATTGGAGGTCTCTGAAAACACCAGTACAAGCTGCCTGTAGAAATCCCACCACAATCTCAGACATAGACCATCCTCACAATGAGACACAATAGCAGGACAAAGCCAGGCAGCAGGGCTGTTAGAGGACCCATGGAAGTAAGAATGCAGGAAATACCAGGCTGTCCAGCCAGTGGACTGTCTAAGCCCATAACCTGTCTCCAACCGTTACTGTAATTTAGGAAAAAAACTGAACTCTGCAAGAGGTAATTACATAACAAGGTACAAGTAACAAGATTTTCATGCAACTTCTCCCAAGAGCTGGCAATTTCCATCCGGCTCCACCACAGAGAAAACCCCATCCCAGACTTGACAGTACCTTTATAATTTAGGATTTCCTTGTGATCCACCTGAAACAGCCCATCCCTTTTTGTATCTTTCCAAGATCATGGCCCCATCAAATCGTTTTGCTGCAAAGTTTCATCACTAACAGCACACTGGGCTGAAATAAAAAACAAAAACATTTTTTTTTTCTATCAGTGGTGAGTTACTACTAATTCAATTTCAGTGGCTGTCAGTCACTGATTTCTGGAGAGGCCCATGAAAGGCTACTTGTTCTGTTACTGAGCACACAAAAGGCATTCTGGTAGTTGTTAACGAGTTTCTAGGAAATGGCAAGAGAATTAGAAAACCCTATGGCAATAGCAGGATGACTTCCATTTGTGTGTGTCTGTGGAGGGAAAGCCTGATGACTCCGGCTGCTGGTATGACCCCCTGGAACGCTGGGAAGTCCTGTTTGCTTCATAGCTGTGAACAAGATTAACTGATGGAATTTGATCTCACCTGTAAACATAATGAGCTGGGCTGATACAGGGATGCCAGTAAACCCCAGCAACTCCTCTGGTAGTTACAAAAGAGCCAATTCCTTACCCAAAGCAGCCCAGATTACACAATTGCTGTTTACACCAGCACCTGAGCACCCTGCCCACCACAGCTCATGCTGTTTCATCTTGGGACATTAAGGAAATGCCCAGTGGAAATACCTGTGATTATCTTGTAGGGGGCAGCTGTAACTTCTGGGAGACGGAAAATAGACTCTCCATTAAAAATGATAATTTTCACCTTTGTGGGGAACTATCTCAGGACGTATTGGGATGGAAGATGACATTACAGGACCATTCATAAAAACTGCAGTGTGATGTCTCCTTTCTAAAGGTCATTGGTGGCAAAGCCCACCATGAAGCCAATTAAATGTTTATGTTTATGGCATTTACTCATCACTGTTGTCCAGGAAATTCTAAAGACAAAACACACCAAGAGTCCCGCTTGACAGCAAAATAAAAAAAGCAGCAACATTAGCTTGCAACACGCTACAAAACGGCAAAGGGATCAGACTTGGTTTAGAGATCATGAAGTGGAGAGAGAATGAGAGAAGCCCATGGGAGAACCAAGAGTCTACCATATATTTGCATCTGTGGATAACAGCTTGATGGCTCCAGCAGGCTGCGGGACCTACAGCATTCATCAGGAAGGACTTGCAGAACTCTTGGAAGATACCATTTATTATTCATTTGGAAATACAGTTAGTGCCAGAGGGATTTGATTTCCCTCATAAAAGTGAACGATTTTTACTTAGAGCAGTCAAGTGACCACTAGAGCTTCTTCAGCCTGTGGGACTGCAGAGTACAGTTTTAAGAAGTTTTATTAACTTTAGTTTAAATCACTTCCGGTACTGATACCCCTAAAGATCAAAGCTGTTCCATCATTTATACCTGGCAGGCAGTAAAACCCTTACGCAAACCTGCAAAGTCCCCTTGTTAAGTTTAACATTCATCACTTAACACCACTTAGCAGCCAGCCAGGGGAGAGTGTGCCTGCCAGGCCCAGCTGGTCCCATCTGCATCTTTGTATCAAGGATCCAAGGCTACCTAAAACGAGTCAAAGTCTTTGTCCGGTATCTGCTCCTCCAAAAGACACAGATGGGATATATCCCTTGGAGAGTGTATTTTTGCTCCCCATATCATCTGTGCCCCCATGGTAACTATGTCTGAATTCCTTAAGTTACTAGGAAATCTCAGAGTGCCGCAGAAACATTTTGTGCCTAATGAGGCCTTCTTGGACCACAGTATCATCAGACACTACCATGTCCTGCTAATGAGCTTCTCTCTGTGCGGCGTGGAGCTGCGCTGAACTGAACTCTCCCCGTAGGACAACACGCCGTGAACTGGCAGATTAAACTTTCCACTGGACCAGGGACAGTTGCAAGGCACTGGGATGGCATCCAACTTCAGCTAAGTGGAGTAGGGATTGAGAACATGAATTTATAACCAGCAACCATCAATGAGGCGTAGGGAGCCATGTGTACAACATACACTTGGGGAAGAAGACTGGGGACTTGAGAAGAGTTGATGCCACCTAATGTAGGGCAGGCAGGACATGAAAGGACCATATCCATCCACTAGAAAACTCTATGGGAAAATACAGAGGCCTTTAAAAAGAAAAAAAGAACAAAAAGGGCAGAAAATAGATATATCCAACTAATATTTGAAAGCAAGACTTCCCCTTCTTGGTTTTAGAAAACACATCCCGTACAGCCAAGGATGACTGGAAGGAGATCCAGTAGCCCTAGGCAGGGGCCAGAGTAGCAAGAGGGCAAATGGCCCATCCCTAAGAGATGACAAGTCTGTAATGCAAACTGTGATAGAGGGACCAATGAAAGACAAGGATGTTCAGGCAGTGTAGCAGCAGGAGCTACACAAGATAACACAAGAAAAAATAGATGGTGGAGAGATGGATACCATTCAGAAGAAAACTGCAGCTACCCAACACAACCATTTCTGTTCCCCTTTGATTGGTACAATTGCAGAGTCTCCACTATGTGATGTCCCAAACAATTTCTTTGGGAAACACCTTTTCCTGAAGTTTCCTCCTCTTTTTATTTCTCCCTTTCCCCCTCCTTCCTTTCTCCTTCTCCCCCCCTCCCTCCAGGCAGAGATACGCTTCTCTCAGCTGCTTCGGTGCCTGTGACTTTACTGCATGGGGGAAGTCAGTCCAGAAGGTCACCTCTTTCATCAAGTATTCTATTTGCATCCAAAATTGTATGTACATGAAAAATGTGGTTGTGTGTTGCACCTAGCTGCAGACGCAGATGAAATTCTGTGGAAAGCCTGATGCACACTAACCTTTGCAGATGGTGCAGCTATTGCTGAAAAATGGATTGCTTAATAAAGCATATCATCCGACATATTTGCTGCTTGGCTAGCCAAATAGAAGTTGTTTTTTGCACAAATTTCCTTGTCAAATTTGTCAATGTTCATGTCATTTTTGCTTTAGGTCACAGAGCAAGGTGCAAATTCTTGGCATCTTTACTAGTTGCAAGCCAATTTCTGCTATTTCCAACAATGAAGTGAATTTCTCTGAGGATAAGACACTCACTTTATGGGGAGGAAAGGAAAACAGCAGGAAGTGGGTAATTTTTTTCTGGGATTTTTTTTGTTGTTGCTTTCTCTTTTCTTTTTACTCTTACTTTCTGAGGGATAATGTTTACATCCATTTACAGACCTTGTTAATTCATAGCAGAGAGAAAGAGGCCTTTTAGCCTATTAAATAATTTATTTTGTTTGACTATTTGGTGCAAGACGCACACAGATTGTTTGTATTGGTGCACAGAAAATGTACCCCCTTGTGCAGGAAAACTTAGAAGAAAACATCTGTTCCTTTGGCATTCTCAGATACGGAAGACAGAGGATTCTCCCCTTTCAGCTGTCTGCTAGAAGAGTAATTTTTAAGCCTCACAACCTCGTACACTAAAAGCCACATAATGTATCTGTTTTGTTTGCTTTTCAACCTGCTCTGTATTCTTTGGGTCTGCCTACAGACACATCGTGTTCCCTGCTCAGAAGCACTGTTTTCAAGCCTATTCCCTTCCTCCTGGGTTTCAGACCTTTCTGCTATATGGTCCCTTCCCAGACATAGGCATGACGAGCAGCTCTCCTCAGAATCAAAGTGAAGGCTGCCATTACCGTATTTGCTACAACACCAACTTCAGCTGGGAGGGGCTTTTAAAAGGCAGCATGCTCTCACTGCACTGCCATGAGGAAACACTGCCAACCCCAGGCCCCGGAATACAGTCCATCAACAGGGCCATGAGGAACACGAGCAGCTCCTGTAAGCAAACATGGTGCACGCATGAAAGGGCTGGAGTCCCACTGAAGTCCTTTCTCCACCTCATGGCATGGCCAAGTCAGTTCATAGCCAAGAGAAGACACTTCCGTGCCTCAGTAGCCCATCAGAAGACCAGACCCCACTCCTTCAGTGGTGCTGCATGCAGTGCTGGCAGCATGCACTTTGACAGAGCTCCACATCCAGCCACCCACCCGATATATCACAGTTTATCCAGCCCTCTACAAGGAGGGCTGCAATTACGTGTCAGGCATGGTATTTATTTTGCATTTCCCTTTTTGTTCAGCACCTCAGCAGACACAGTGTTTTCTATTTACTAGTAACAGATGCATTCCTTTCTGGGCTGTGCTATATTCCTGCAGCAATTACATTTCTCTTTGGAGGATTCATTTTTCCCTGAATTCCCACAAAGTCCTTTATCAAGTATAACCTTTTCCAAAGATGCAGTATTTGCCAAGTGATCACCTCCAGTGATCTATTCCTCTTAAAGAAGGACTTTGCTGCAGGAGACAGGCATTTGACATAATCCCATTTGCCTCCCAAATAGGCTGCCCCTTCAGAAAGTACATTCATCTGCAAAGAACACTTTGTTTACAAGGTTTATTTTGTTAGCAGGTGTATTCCCACTAGTAAGTTTTCCACTGCACCGTTTTTTTTTAAAGGTCTTGTTTGGTAGCCAGATAGCCGAGACTGCCTGTGATAAAGCCAGCACAAGTGATTAATAGCAAAGTCTCTGCCATTTTATTATTAATAGCAGTGTGTTGACTCAATTAAATCCAGCCTGCTTTTTTTGGCAGGCCTTCGCAATTATATATATCATTATGGGCTGCAGCCCAAATGCATCCTGGGAGTAGACCAGAACTCCACATTAACTTTTTCTGGCTCTCTCTTTGCAGGTTGGCCACTGTAACATGGGCTATAACCAATCCAGGCTGCTTCAGGGATGTCAGAATAGAGAAAGAAGGACAAATGGCAGAGATGGGGACCACACCTAGAAAGGGCATGCTTCCCCACAGCCATAAACAGCCTAGCAAGCACATCCTGGATCCACCCCTCCACATTGAACCCCATAAACACGGTGTAATGTGTCTGGACAGTACCTGTTACCGACAGGGGTGATTTTCCAGCACACTGAGGGGAGTGTTCAGCAATCCTTTCCAAAACAGACTTGGGAGCAGCTTGGCCTGGATTGAAGAGGCTCTGAACTCAGGTTCAAGCCTTTATTTTGAGACAGGCTCCAGTAACCTGTGTTTCATCATGGTGAGAGACTCATCTCCTAGTAAAGCTGTAATGCCTCAACTCAAAGTACTACAAAGCATGCTATAGGCATACTCTAGTGCTGGACACACTGCCCCCGCCTTTTGAAACGTCATGACTAGTCTGCTGGGAGGAAAGGCAGTCATGGGGCTAAGGCATAAGACTAGGACAGAGCCAAGTTAAGTTCTCATCACTGATGTAGACTCTATGTGTCATTGCAGGTGAGTCATCTATTCATACAAAGTCCTGGGGCACTTTCTATAACCTCCAAACTCAACAGACCCATAAGTCATTTAGATCACTTGTTATCTGGGAGCACCAATCTTGGGTGCCTAAATGGTCAATGGGGACACACTAAGACAAGGGTAGGTTGCCTTACCTCAGGTTCTGAAGGAAGCCAGATTCTGCGGGCCTAGACAGCTGGTTAAGTGAAACACTTGCGGTTTTCTCACAGCCTTTTGTGACAGCCCATCCATAAAATTATGTTCCTGTTGATCATGGGAGAAAGCTCTTTTTTGACATGAATCTCATTAGACTTGTATATACAGCACATAGCACAGTGGAAGTCTGACCTGAGTTTTAGGCCTTGCCATCACTGAGGTAACAAATCAGAGTAATGAAGTGCGTGAGGAACAACCAGATCTGGCCCCTTGCAAAAGCAGCATATGTTGCCCAGCAGCACTGACCCATCACTGTCCTTTGCTGACTGGGTGGGCTTCATCTTCCTGCAACCTGCTAACCAGAACTGGCAACTGCAGCTATATCCTCTAGCATGCATATGATCTGTGATACCTCTCACCATGACTGCTGGATTTTTCTTCCCAAGCCCACTGCCCTCTACAGCTGTGGATCTAGATTCTCTCTTCAGGCTCAACGAAGCCTGGAAACATCCCACCTTCCTGCAGGTACCCAGGGCACCACCCCTCTTCCTCCAGCATTAGAGGAGATCTCACCAGCCACAGCTGAAGCCCCACAAGAACCAGTAGATCATGTTTCCCATTATCTGAACACAGAGCTTTGCAGCGGAAGGCTCTTTCCAGCTTGTGCTACTTCATCTTCCAGAAGCCCATTAAGACAGGAGGGCACACTGTGCTTTCCATCCCAGCTTGGCCTGTCTCCATCCATGTCGTCCATCTGGTTTATTTGGTGGCATCAGACAATCCACAGCTGTAGGGCTCTTGCTAAACCAGGGTGGAAGAGCTTAAGTGCTTGGCCTATAATCTCCTCCCAGTGCCTGCAGTGCCTTTGTGGAAATAATTCTGCTGCTGGACAAGGGAGTGCAGAGGAGCTCTGCTGTCTATATTCCCCTGTACAGCTCAGCAGTTGCAGAGATTACTTCATTTGTACCCAGCTCCAGACACTGATGAAGCTGATAGTTGCAGAATGGTACTGCAGCACTGAATATGGGTGACAGACCACGTGTCCCACAGATCTATAGACCTGACAGATCCGTGGAAGTCCTTGAGGAAAGTTCCCATCAATCTGTGCAGACGCGTAGCTCCATAAGCCCTCTGGGCTGTCCCAGACAAGAAACGGTCTGTTTGGAACCCACTACTGAGCTTTCCCTTGTAAAAGGGGCAGATTTATCACTATTTCTACAGACGCAGATGGTGAGTGGCTTCCCACTATCACCTCCCTTGTTTCTTCCATCCCAGAGGGTAGATTTCCCAACCCAAGGCCAAGCTTTGGCAGGAAAAGTCCTCAAGCTGTCACCTCCCCTTCTGAGCACCCAAGCAGAGCTTGTGAAGAGTGCCTTCCTGAGGAACCTCAGCAACATGAGCAAACGCCACCCGTGACAATACTGAGTTCAAGTACCCTCAGTGTGCCTGGGAAAGAGTGAGGGAGTTCTGGCAGACAGGACAGGATGCACACATAGCAGTGGGGAAGAGGGGACCAGGAGGATTGATGGAGACATTTGGGGATTTTGTAATTTGTGGTTTCTTCCCAGACAAAAGATGCTGCAGAATCATGGCTGCAGCTCACAGGAGAGCCTCTTTGCCCATGCCTATAGCCATAAGAAAGACAAACACAATTCTGGTCAATGATCTTCAGAAATCTGTTTAAAGATGATGTACCCTTCATGGACTAGGTGGACACAGCAGCCACATCCACACAATGACTGGACAATGCCACTTTGTTTAAAAATATGTTAAGAATCTAAGACGTGTTCTATTCTTGTTTCAACAGTAATCTCATTTTGATTTTTAGAAGCTGGGCAGAGGAAAAGGACTTTTTTTGTAGGATATTAGAAGCAAGAGTCAATTCTCTTCCAAACATGCATGCTTTCCCCACTACCATAGATACCAGACCCAGATTGACCCACATCTCTTCCCTGGGAGAACAGGAGTCAAGCATTACTCTAGAGAACCCAGTCACAGTCCAGTACCCAGAGTTTCATTATCTAGAGCAACATCACACATCCTGCTCTAGACATGGGGCTACTGACTTCCAGAGTGATGTCAGCAGTTCCCCTCACCTCAGGGCCTTTTTCTTTTTAAGGGCAATACTAGACATACAGAGATGTCAAAGTTCTCGAGCCCACTGGTAAAAAAACAGAATGCTTATTACCTCAGTGACTAAGTCTGCCTTCCTCTGAGACTTCCCTGAACCCCAGGATAAGTGACCACAAGAGAGGAGATGATTAGAAATTTGCAAGGGCTGTCATTGTCGCCCCAGGACCAGTTAGTGGGAACTGAGCTGTTATAGCTTCTCTGTTATCAGTTACAGCAGGAGCTTCCTTGCCTTGTGGCTGAGGCTGCATTGTACCAATGACTCACTGAACATAACTAAACCATGTAAAATGTCATCCTGTGTTTGCCATTAATAAGCTTTCAATTAATAATACAAATTGCCAAGAATACCCTGAGCCTGAAACTCAGCGCTGTGCTGCCTAGCAGAGCCAGTCAAGGCACTCTCATAGTCAAGCCACAATTAAGTTGTTTGGCTTTCTAGGAAAGATCACTCCTTGCTGCTGTAATTAGAAAACCTCCACCCCAGCATATATACAGACTGTACGGCCCCATGTGTGATAAGGCCTCCTGTGACTTAAGAGGAACTTGAGAGGAAAGCTTTCAGAGTGGAAAGGTTTTATTTTTAAATATTGCAACACTTAACTCTGCTTACTTGCTGGTGTAAGTTACCCACTGATGTACATGGGGTTGATCAGCTGTAAAAGCAGGAAGACAAGAACCAGAGCTGTGTTTTGGAGGGCCATAGTAAAAATCAAATGTACCCAAAATCACAGGTGCTATTGTGGTGCCAGCTGACACCAGATCTTCCACCACACATGCAGTTTTTCAAACCACAGTGTATACAAATGGATTTTTCCCTGTTCTCAGCACAAGTACACCGGGAACCACAGGCAAATTTAGGCTGGCATCAAACACACATCAGCCTTTCTGAAGGCAGATCTAAAAAGCATGAGGACATGGCCTAGGCCATGTGTATGCCCTCACACACATAATGGCAAAAACAAGGAATGCATTGCCACCTATCTGGGCCCTGCACCCTCTGCTCCCTGCATCCAGCTCATCATACCTGGACAAAAATATTTCTCTCTCTGGTATGCAGACAAAGCAACTCCCCAAGGGCATCCTCTTTCACAGATACACAGAGCAAGGTATCTTCCTTATTTCTGCAACACTCAGGCAACACTTTGTCTGTGCCTACAGCCATACACAATCTCTTGTCGTCTGTACACATCTATGTCCACAACATACACACCTTCTCAGTAAGCAGGCATGCAGACAGACTCACACACACAGACATGCATACCAGCCCCAGGAGGAGCTCCAGGTATTAAGAGATAAACTTCCCAGCTCAGAAAGCCCAATGAATGGAATAATTAATTTTATGATGAGCATAAATATACTGCAAAGACACCCACCTGGATATGGTGGAGCAATTCCAGCCAATATCCATGTGATCCGGATATTTGGATTCACCCGTCCCCAACTTCTCCTCTCAGCAGTGCTGATGGCAGCAAAGCTGAGCTTGCTGCACTGATTGGGAAGGCCTCCCAGATCTGACTGGCTGGTCTGGATAGCAGAAGACAGCTGAACTGCTGTGCATAGCCCTGTCCTCCTTACCACCAAAGACAGAGAGAACTTGCCAATTCCCATCCCTCAACCTACAATTCCCATATGAAATTAATTGCCCCCCAACGCCTGCTCCCAGCTCTACTCTCTGGGGCATGGAAGACAATTGCATAAGCAGCATCAGTGTGCTCAAACCTGATGGTCCTCTGTGCTGGAGAATTAAGAGCAAATCCCTGATGCAAGAGTACTAATTCTCTAGGCTACAAATCGAACTTCCATCAGCCCCCTGTTTTCTCCCATCCTGGCTTAAGTCAACTTGTTATCCATCTTGCAAAGAGGGATTAAAATGCTCGCAGAGAGCAGTCTCTGCACACATCCCACCTCTTCAGTGCTTTTATCTTGGAATTCGCATTAGGGACAAAAATACCTGGCACAACTCTTTCCAGAAGACCTGAGGCTAGGAACTTAACTGTATACTCTTAGAGGGGAATTTGCCAACAATTTTTGCAAGAGCAAAACTTCAGTGTGATAAAGTCAACTATCCATTGTGTAGATTGGGTTCTATCAACCTTCAGTTCTGATCCTCTCCAGTACACTTGGATCTTTGAATTTTTTCATGCACAGTTGTGATGCTTAAAAATACCACTTGGCTTTTACTGGGAACTGGCAAATCTAACACTCCTTTGTGTGTATGAGAAATCTCTTAATCTTCTCTTTTTCTCTAAGAGAAGCTAGGAAAAGAAGTCAAGTATCTCACTGTAAAATTGAGGCTTACAAGTAAAAGCAGAGTGGTGAAATGAAAAAATAAAGGTCCTTAGTCCTGCTAAACTTGCTTTTTCAGCTCCTGGGGTTGTTGCCCATCCACAAGAGCTCAGTATGTCGCTATTTATATTTGCTAATAGGTCCCACAAAAGAGAGAAAGGATTGTTGTTTAAGTCATTGCCCCAGTTCAGAGTACATCGGGAAATTCCCATGGATATATACAATACAGAAGCAAACAAAGACATCCAAATATCTGCCTAGTAAAGGATACATCTAGTTTTTCAAAGAGTGATGAGGAATTAGTCAAAACCTGGATTAAATCTGGGTTCAAACTCCAGTCTCCTCACGCTAACGTGACTTCCCAGCCTTGCACGGATGGGCTGAGGATGCTCTGCCCAAGATGCCGGGATTAAAAAAAAAAAACCACAAAAAACACCACAGCTGGAGTTTTCAATAGTACCAAGAGGGCTTAGTAGTGCAGGTGAGTGAGATGTGTGCTCCCTCGAAGCCCCTCCACTGATTTGGAAAACTTCTAGCCATAGGAATAAAATAAAATAAAAAGCAGAGCATATATAAGATTGCTAGACCAATGAAGCTTAGTATTTTCCACCTCCTGTTTATCCTTTGGTTTCACTTGCAGAGCATTGATTTCACATTCCTGTATCTTTCAGATATGCATATACACAGGCACATACATTTCATATTATAGGCAAACATATATATGCAAGCTTAGGCACAGGAGTGTGTTTATACAAGCAAAGCAACTGGGTATTTACAAGCTGTTTCTAAGGTTATAATACACATTGCTATTATGAACTGCTTCATTAACCTGTCAATCAGATTGTTTTTTCTCTCTTTCACCCCTCTTCCATCTTACTCTGTTTTGAAAGTGAAGCGCGCACGCGCGTGTGTGTGTGAAGTGCATTGTTTCAGACAGCACAGACACACATGGACACACGACCAGAAATTAATATGGTTTCATTGCTGCCTCCCCAGGAGCTTGGCTCTGGCCTACCCTCTGGACTTCGCTAGCCATGGAGATGCCTCACACAGTCATTTATCACCCAGCCCCTGGCCACTGGCACCAGGGTACGGACATTGCTTCCCCAGGCAGCCTGGCTGCTGCACTGGAGGGGGGGCCTGTCTGCAGTGTGTTTGCAGTTTGGAAGCACTGCTGATGGGCTAGTCCCCAATAAACCCCCCAAAAGTGCTGATGTGCTGAAAGCAGCTGACACTGATGGATCTGCTCTCATCTTGCCTTTCAGTCCCCCTGCAAGAGAAGAAAGAGAGGAAGAGAAACAAAGGCAGAGATTAACTCTTTTGTCACAGAGCTCTGCAGTTTTACAAGGCAAGATAAAGCTGCTGTCCAGGTTGGGTGCAGATGGGACCAGCTCAGCACAGTCTGTCTGATTCTCTATGGAGTCCAATTCAGGAGAAAAAAAAGCCTGAACTGCACAATGACTTACTGACAGGGCCAGTGCTGCCTAACCGAGCCTTACAACTTTCCTTGCGACCACAGCCGGGGATACTGGCAGGGACATTTGGACATGGTCCTGGGCAACTGGCTCTGAGTGGCCCAGATGGAGCAAGGAGCTTGGACAAGATGACCTCCAGAGCTCCCTTCAACCATTCTGCAATTCTATGATTCTCCCAGACCCGCATGCCAGCCATTAAACCAACAACACTTCTTGCACCCACACTGTTTTAAGCAAAACACACAGCACACAATAGGTAGACCCAGACAAATCCACCCAGTCAGACTAACGCACACAAGTGTAGACCCTTGAGGTGTGACACACACTGCTCAGCCAGCGAGGTACACTCTTGCGGATGCAGGCTCAATAAACACAGACACACAGGTGGATTCATACGTTCCTGTGTATCGAATCATGAAGTGGATTTTGCTTGTCCGTGATGCCAGGCATCAGATTCCCCAAATCAGGTCTCAAGCTGCCATTTGTCATACCCCTGCACAAGAGCCAGTCATAATGTTTTAATATAACATCATTTAATCAAACTAAGTTTTACCAAAATTGAGCTATTTGGGGTGCCGGATCCATTTGGATCAAGTTTTTCTTGAGAATATTGCTGATATGAACCCCTAGCCTGCATCTTGCTGTCATTCAGCTGCACAAGACGCATTTGGAAGTTTTCCTTCTTCTCTCGCTGTGCTAGAAAGAAACTTCAGCAGCTGCCAGGGAGCAGGACTGCCACCTTCCAGACCTCCTCTCTGCAAAGGTCTAGCAACGTACCCACATGGATGTTCCTTTTCCCCACACAGTCACATACAGAGTGCAATGCAAATATGGCTTCATTTTGGTGCCTTTGCACAGCTGTATTGAGCACTGACAATGTCACAGGTACAAGTGGACCCCAAATTCTCACATGCTCCATCTGTAGGACCAAATGCCCTCAGAAAGGCCAACTGTGCTACATTAAGCCTGAGCACACAAGCAGATACATGTATTAATACTAACAGCAAAAAAATAACAACAATAATATTAGTGCTAATTCTTAGTAGTAAAAAATGTTCATCTACCTATAGAAAAACTAATTTCAGTTGTAACTTCGATTTTCATTGATTTGGAGAGAGGAGGAGGGATACTTTTTCTAGGTTCTTCTCAAAAAAAAATCCTAAATCCATATTGAAAAGGTGATAATTTTCCATTTTCAAGAGAAACTTCCAAATAGCATAATCTTTTAAAAAAAAGTTTAGATTTTTTAATCAAGAAAAAGAGAGACACCCTGTGTCACTAAAAGCTATCTTTCCATTGAGAAACACTGCTGAGCTCTAACCCTGCAGAACTCTAATTCGTGCCTGGATTTTTCAAGCCTTGTTTGTCCTGCATTTGTGGTGCACAGTTCACAAGTATTCCCAGCAGTGTCAGGCAAACCAGTCACTGGGTAAAGTACAAATTAGCATGAATAAAGGGGGCAGGAGGCAGCCCCAGCTGAATGTTAGGGTTGTTCTGGGGTTTCTGTCAGGACTGAGGTCTTTTAGTGCCGAGCCCTATGCAGCTTTACAAACACACAGAAAGAACCTGTCATATCTGCAATCCATCCTTTATAAAGCACATCAGTAAAGACAAGTACATTACACTTAGACATGGACACACTCCAAAACACAGGCACGTCACCACAGCAGAAACTCCTGCTCTCACATACACTCCACTGAACATGCTTTCCTGAAACACAAACAAGACCTCCAAGCCAGCAAACAGTAAGGGTTTGGGGGAGAGCGTCTTGAGATTTTTTTTTCATTCCTAGAGAAAAAAATGGCCTTTTAAAATTTATTTTAAAAGGAAAAAAAACCCAACAGCATTTCCTGAGGAAATCTTGACATGCTTTTTGCATCTTTTCAGTTTTTGCTATGGCCCCACATTTCCTTTTAACTAAAAATTCTAAAAGCTAAATCAGGATCAAATAGTCTAAAAGGCAATTGCAGAAAACTGCTTATGTCTAGAGAATGATTTAAAATGAAGACTGAAGTAGGGGGTCTGTTCTAAAGCCTGAAAGCAACTGCGAAATTTCAAAGTTTCCCACCACACAAATAACAAAAATAATGTCACCATGTCAAATGCAGACAGCCTAGGAAACAAACCTAGAATTATCCAAAGAATTATCCAAAGAATTATCGATCATCTCTGTGCATATCCTTAATAAAATCTTGGTCTAAAATCTATCCACAATATGCCATCTGACACGCACTGAGATGAAATACGGTGTGTGCCCTGTTACCTAACACTCTGATTAATCATTTGTGAAATCGCAGAATTTCACATTCTCAGTAGCATACTTTTCTAGGGGGGTGATTTTCAACTTTATCTGTGGGCTCTTAAAAGAAAAAAAAAAAAAAGAGATCCGCCTCTGAAGGGCTTCAAATCTGTAGGCTGTTGTACAGCTGGTTTGAACTTGCCTTTCTCAGTAACTTTTGCAGACTCACTTAGGAACAGCCCAAGGTCCCCAGGGGTTCTTGTGGACCCTGAAACTGATACTCGCCACTGTAAGGAAGGGCTGTACGGACTGCTTGAACTGCAGGCATAGAGGTTTCCAGTGCCAGCCCCTGGCTGTAAACACCTCAGAACAAAACCTGTCTTACTTTCTATCTCAGAGCTCTGACAGCACTAAGAGGTGCTTAAGCAGAACACTTGAGTAAGTGATGAGTGCTGGCAGAGCAGTAAATTCCTCATGTGCTGCAGGCTGGGCAAGTGCATAAGCGGTGGAAAAGTGGAGCCCGAAGTCAGCCACAGCTAAGCTGCTGCTGCCAGCAAGAGCTGCCCAGCCGCCAGAGCCCTGCGCCCAGGGAGAGCACCTGGACAGGAGGGGACTTGCTCCCCAGCTCACATTGAGTGCCCTCCACTCCCAGTAAAACCACAGGGGTCCATTTATTTTAAGATATGAAATCTGTGTTGTTTCTATATTCTGCTTTAATGAAACCCTGCTTATTCTAGACTTTTAATTCTTTCCATCTATTATGTTTAGACAACTCATTAACAATCATTTGTTATCATTAGACTTCAATTTTAAGCTCCTTTTCCCAGAGGAGGCAATGCAGTGCCTTTAAACATATTTGCATCATAAACAATTTCAGGGTCCTGTGTGCCATCTATTACCCTGGCCTTTCCTCCCTTCTTACCAGCCCTTCTGCTTACCCGGACCAGAAGGTGCTCAAAGAGCGATGCTGGGATTTTGGCCAGGCCCAGGATGATGAAAGTTCCCCCCAGGCCTGCAGCCATGGAGACTTCTCTATCAGGACAGCACCCTGGTGCACAAATAAGTAAACTCTTGAAATCCCAGGCTGTGTAATGGTGCACTGCTCTTTCCAATGGGATTAATGACTACATACTGAAGCTGAATTCATTAAGGCCTGTTAAAGATAGCATGCTAGCCTGGGATAATGCGTGGGCCTCATTCTGCTCATTTACTGTTGTTCAGCTCCACTGGATTTAGTGAAGTTATTCCTGATTTGCAGCAGGGTCCCTCATGTGCATGCTAGATAAGCACTACGTCACACTTTGCATTCGTTGACAGCTCCCAGCGGGCAAAAATCTGATCCCTGTTATGTCGCGTAAATCCAGATCAACATTCACTGAGGCTACAAGGCATCCCTCGAAGTAGCATCAGCATGTGTGAAGTGTGGCCTGCATCATGGAACTTGCTCTGGTAGAAGGCAGGTCCCCTCAGTTGTATGGAAAGCAGGAAAAGGGTTGCCTTTCTCCTCCCACTTTTTTCTAAGCTTTGCTTAGTGCTGTATTCATCATATGCTGCTCACGACAAACCATGACCAGTGAAATGAAGAAGGAAAAAGAAGTCACTAATCTGGAATCTTTTTATGTATGTTTTGATCTCCAAAATCTCATTCCAAATTTGTGTCGAAAAATGCCGGACATGCCAGCCATGTCCACTCTTTCCCACATTCCAGTGAGCAACCCAATGACACATCTGTTAAGAAATGTATATCTTATTAGTGACATTGCTAGATCATCTCTGTCAGTGCAAAGTCTTGTGCTGGTGCAAACGCATTGTCATTGTTGCCTTGATACCCTGGGATTTGGCTTTTAAAACTCCCCTGGTGATGCTACCCTCTGTCCAGTAACAGGCGAAGAATGCACATTTTGGAGCTATTGTGTTTCACTACAGCCCCTGTCCTCTTGAATGGCAGTCCAAAAGAAAACCACTGTCCAAAGGCCTCAGTTCTGCATACCTATAAGTTTGTGCTCGACTTTAAGAACTTGGAGGCCATTCAGAGGCCTTTCACTAGTCCAAAAGCCCCTTCACACCACCAAGTGCATTCAGCTGAGTCCTTTTTTGCAAGCCTGGCCCTTCCACCCAAGGACGTTGCTACCAAAAAGTCTTCAATATCATTGCTGCTTTTACACAAATGTCTAACACCCTTCCTTCCCTATGGTCTTGCCAGTATTGGACCACAAGCCAGAAATTGCCAGAATCCAAGTTCCTAGCTTCTCCTGATCTTGGCATTGACTGCCTTTCAGAATCTGGCCCCTGAGGCTTCACAGTTGGCTCTTGAAAAGAAAAAGGGCCCCTCCTTAAAATCACAGTCCATGCAAGTTTGTGTGTTCCATAAAAATTAACATGCTGGACAACAGATGGGACAAACACATGCTAGAGGCCAGATCCTTAGTTGATTACACCAGCATCATCTGAAAACTTGAGGGAACAAGGGCAAACAACGGAACTAGAGCAATTTACATGAGCAGTAGGTCTGCCCTCCTGCAGGCTAACAGTAACAGTTTGGATTTTCAGGGAGGGAGAGAGAGAGAGAGAGAGAGAAAATAAATACCTTTATACAAAATTCCAGCCCACTACAAAGCCTTACTAAGAGGACCCATGCTGTGACACTTCATATCTGATTCAGTGCTTTAAAAAAAAAAAAAAAACAAAACAAAGAAATGCACCACTGCACCATTTTGCCAAGCAACAGGCTCCATAACTGCTTCAGAGAGCCCCACAGCCCCCAGGGATACAGAGGTGACTTAATTTTCCCCTTTCTGCTCCCAGTGCCTGATTTACACTTCCTAAAATACCTGCTTATGGTGAAAATAGTTATGGGTGCAATGTCATGGAAGTTCCTGGAAGCAACCTGCAAAAGAGCAAAGCCCATGGAGTTCAGACAGTGCACAGAAGAAGGCTGGATGGCAATTTGCAAAGTAAGTACGTCGTCCCAGGAAAGCCTAGCCTCTTTGAATGGAAGACCTAGATCCTGAACCAACTTTCTCCCCCTGCCCAACTGTCTCCTGGATTCTTGGCCTCATTGATTTGAGGACACTCATTCCCCCTTACCATTTCCCTTTCATAGCTTTTGTCTGTCCAGAAGGACCATGCAACTTTGTGGTTCTACCACAGTCGTCCTTTTCTCCTCAAGTTTTCACACATAGTTCTCTTTGGGATACAATGTCATCAGTTCCTTCCACTCAAGTTACAGGTAAACACTATATTTACTCCTTTGTGCTTTTCAAAGGGAATTGGCACTTAACTTCCTGAGGATGCTGTGAAAATTTCATCTGGACACTTGGAGCAGCAGGAATTATCTGCCTAGATAGTCAGAGCTGAGAGACACTCTTGGATTTCTGACAACCATGAATTCAGATTAAGCACCTCCACTTTTGGATCCTCCAGCAAATGTAGCACAAAGATTTCTGTGCTCTCAGGTCAAACATGTCTCCTTCATGGACAGGCTCTCTGGACACATCTGGCATGTTATCAAATTAATTTCCACTGAGCTTGATCCAATGTTCATCAAAGTCAATAGTGACATTTCCTGGGTCATGCCAGAAGTCCAGTAATGCTTCATACCTTTCCGTATGTAATCATTTGATTACCTCCCACTAATTACCTCTGCAGGGAGCTTTAAGATGTTCAGTCTGAAGCACCTCTTCCTAATGTTCCCTGGATCAATCCTTTGCCCAGGAGAAGGGGACTGGCCTGACCCATGGTATAGTAAGTGTTCTGCAGCCCCCTCATTGACCCACAAGAGACTCAACAGCAAGTAAGGGGAATATATATTTATCATTACTTCTCTTGATTATGATCTATTTCATGAAGGCCTCTTTGAAGTAGGAAACTATGGTCACACCTATGCATACATGCATGCATATCTGTACATACATCCAAAGACAACCAACCCCAAAGGTCAAAGAGGACTGCTACTGTAAAAAACAAAGCTCTCAGCTGAACTTCAAGGAAGAGGCAAAAGCAAACGATCAGAGAGAGCGAGAAAGCAAGAGAGACAGAGATAAACAGAAAAAACCAAGGGGAAGATGATTTTCTATCAACAAAACAGCAGGGACAAATTCTAGTTCATCTCATCGTCTCCTTCGTGCAAACACCGCCTGGAGCCAGCACTAATCTCCCAGATTAAAGCCTTTTAATAGCAATTAGTCCTCTCTGCACTAACCCACTGGACACTCCACTGCATATTTGGGAAAGGGGGGAGGCTGGAGGGAGTGTCACCAACAGTTTAACTCATAAATGCCCTGATGTGTCCGAATGCTTGTCTTCCACACACACATTTGAACATAGGCCAGGATGCTGTGGCAGTGAAAAGTTTTTGTGTTGCCTCAGAATGGGACCACAACAGCTAGATCTGGGTGTTGCATGTGTAAATATTCGTGTGAGTTGGATCAAGCCCAAATCCAAGAGGTGGAAATTCAGAATGGCATCATGGTAAGCCAGCTACAGTCAAAAGCACTGACCTACCACCAGCTCCAAGGGCTATCCCAGCTGGCAACAAGAGACAGCCGCAGGCAACAAGATGTCCTTAGAGCTACCTTCACGCTACCAGCCTGCTGAAACAGCCTTGGTACTGCTCCTCCCTAAGACCCCTTCCACCATCCCTGGAGGAAAGGCAGAGGAGATTTTTTTTTTTAATTGTTTTTTGGTTGGTTCATCTCCATATCCCATCCAAGGCCTTGTGTGACCTCTGAGAGCATTTACAGCAAAACAAGCTGGTGCCCCACCTGGGTCTGGCAGAGGGAGCAGCTCCCACCTCCTGAACAGGGTGGGAGGGAGCCAGATTGCTACACCAAGAAACCCAGGTCCTACAGAAGGGACTTCAGATTGCATACCAGCCCCATTAATAAAATGAGCAGCTTGGCTGAAATGGCTCAGAGGGAGAAGAGGAAAGTAGAGGACACTGGTGCAAAGCAGCAGTCTCTGCACAGAGACTCTGAACTTCCAAATGACAAGCCAAGCAGAATTTCTTGGAAGGGGCCACATCAGCTGCCCTTCGAGCTAGTAGACCACACAAACAGGACAGAGAAAAACCTTCCACGAGGTGATTGTAGGGAAGGGAGGGAAAACTACCCTGAGCCATTGCTATCCTCTCCCCCACGAGCAGTGGGAGCTGCCAGAACCCCTGCACAACCCTGTGGTGCCCCCCACCCTCTAACACGCACACACATGCAACATCCATAGGGGTAGTGCAATTACTATTCAGGCTGGGGGCTGAAGATAGTCTCCTGGCCCTTCTTCTAATGTAAGGTTATTGTAATTGATATGAAGGTAATTGATAATGTGTTACGGTGAATAATGTCTTCAATTTTCTGCTAAATCCCATTTTTGTAGCCATCTGGGCTCCTCCAACTGCCCCCCTGGGACGCAGAGTAATAGATAGTAATTATTCTCAAGTCATTTACTTTTTCAAAGTGTTTAGTGCTTATCTGTTTTACAATTAAAATGGAAACGACCCTGATTCACTTCCTTTCTTTTTTATTTAAATAGCATTCACACACACACCTGCTACACTCACTGGAGCCTGGAGGGTGTGTGCCTGTATGCATGTGTGTGTGCATATTATTGTCATACAGAAACACAGAGGACAGAGTCATATAGTTCATCATACACCTTCACTCTGAGGTGCTGTGAGAGTACAATCACACAACACTAAGAAATACAAATTGTGTTCCTTCCCCCCAGAAACACCCCTGGGGAGGGATGCATCCAGTGCACAACTTAACAATGCAACACCTCACAGTATACCCCAGAAACACCCTACCAAATACATTTACCTGACCTATGTCTGGGGACCATACGTTTCCACAGGATACCCACTGATCTAGAAATCAACTGCAAGTGCATCAAAGTAATAACATTTTACACCAATATCTGTATAAAGATAAACCTGCAAGTTGTAACAACACAGACACAGTTATACCGAGAAGAATACAGTTAGGCATATAAATGCAGAGACTCGTATTAATATACAGTAGATGCCAGAACACATATGGAAATAAACTAATGCAAGCTATTAAATGCACTACCAACAAAAAGCATTCCTTGAGCAGCAGATTTTGTTATATGATCCAAACCTCCCTGGTGTTAGCAGAATCCCTTCGGGTTCTGCCTCAGCTTGTGGTATGCCAGGTGAGATGTAAACGAGCATATCCACGATGTTCATGGGGAGCCACCATGCTGGATTTAAGGATTACTGTAACAGTTGTAGCCTAAACTTGGGTAATCAATACACAGGAATGTCTGCAGCTGCAAACTAGCTTGGTAAAACTCTATCAGGGAGGGCTAACAGGAAAATGGTCCAGGAACCTTCCTGGGGGCAATATTTGGGTGAGACAAGCCAACCCATTTGAAGTTGAGCTCCAGCATGCTGAAATAAACTGAAGGGAAATGCTGCTGTTTCTATGCTGGTTTGAGAAGGTACCTGAACTAGGGACTGTGTCAGATCCAGGCAAGAGCGGGCTGTAGGAATTCAGAATGAGACTGTATAGCTAATCTTGAGAGTCAGTGCTCTGCCATACTCTTCCGTCACCATCTCCATTACCAGCCTGCAGGCTGCTCTGACTGCAGCAAAAATTACCTCACTGCAATCTTAAAGTTTCTGCCTTTGCCCCAGCATCCTAAAAAGACATGTTCAGGCAGGAACAGGCTGGTGTTGAAGCAGATCCTGAGGGAAGACAAAATTGTGAGGATCCTGGGACAACCCTCCATGGCATTTTACAGATTCCAGGTTGCAAATATTCATCCAGAACTCAAAGATCAAGCCTTTTAAACACAAATGTTCATGTCCCGTCATGATTCAGACCAAATGAGTGGCTGGCATCTGAAAGACTCCTGGCTTCTGCATCTCAAGACAGACTCAAAATTTAGGCAACCGTTTTGGGAAAACCTTTAAGGTGCTGAATTTGGATTATAAACCTGAACTTGCCAGACACTCATCCATACCTTTAGAGCTCAAACCCTCCCTGGAGGCAGCACAGGAGGAACCAGAAGGTCCATTCCATTTTTCTGCTCTGCAGCTAGAACGTTTGCTAACAAAGGCTGATACTTCTCCAGAGCAAAGGGGAGGAAAGACACTGCCCCCTCTAGGAGGGGTATCTTATACACTATTCCCCCTCTGAAAGCCAGGATACAGAGCCATTGCCTATTTCAGCAGATGGATGAGTCATTCTTGTGTAATTAATTTAATTCTGGGTTTTGGGTTTTTTTTTTTGCCTGCCTGAACAATCAGATGACAGCTTCCACAACAAGCCCCACAACCCATGTCACCACTGCCCCATCAGGGACATGTCCAAGGTCTTCCTCCCTTCTCCCAGAAAGCCACTGGAATGCTGTTGTCCTTTGCTGCCAGGCAAGGGTTGCCCAGATCTTTGAGCCGGAATATCCTGTTGTTCTTTTGTTTGAGTGTGTAACTGTTTGGGGCTGTTCAGTTATTTTCTTTTTTCTTCTTGCCTCTCTCTCTCTTTCCTTTTTAATTCCTTTTAATGGCTTTCCCCGATGCAATCGGCAGAGGACCGAGCAGAGACTGCTTCCCCCTGCTGAGAGGGAAACAAGGCTGAGGGAAAAGGGCACCAAGGGAACTGTTCACATCCTCTATTCATCTCTGCCAGCCCCTGTTCCCTGGTGACTAGACCCATGCAGCCTGGCTGTGCGGAGCTAGCATGGAACAAAGCAGAACCTGCACCAGGAAAATCTCAGCTGGTACCACAGCGTCTAGCTGTGCCAGGCATGTCAAGAAAGCCAGGGTATGTTGACCATGAGTGTGTCCCATATGATCCTAACACAAGGGCAGCAGTGTGGGCTGAGGGGGACGAAAACGACTTGTGGATTGCAATAGTCCAGCAGAAGTCCCCTAACCATGGAGAGCAGCTGGAGCCCAGGGCTCAGCTATTAGCGAACACGCACAAGTGCTGCAGCATGGGAAACTTGCTGCTGGGAAGCCAAGGAGCTTGGCTGAAGCAAGCTTAAGACTCCTACAGTACTCACAAACTCCTTAGTCCAGGCACTGCCACCATTTGTTCCAGCAGCTCCCCCAGCTCCTGAGAATGGTAGAAGCCAGATGGCACTTTCTCCATCTGCTCCCTGGTACTTGGCTGCACATACATCAGGGAGCAGGGCAACTAGCTGGGCAGGCAGGAGCGCAAGACAGAAGCACTTTGCAAGGAAGCAAAGTTTGCTCCGGCTAGTTTTAGTGAAGACCAACCCCCTCTCTCACAGGCTCCATCTCAGCTGGTTGCAGGGAGTGCCTCACCTTGGCAAACAGCCCCCACGCTGCACTGCACGCAGGACAGCTCTGGAAAAGCAGCTGCTGCCATAGCGGGCTTTCCTCATTGCCAGGCTGCTGCTAACGAGCCATGCATATGCCAGGGTTGCACAGAGAATGAGAGAGCTCTGAGCTGCCAGTGGCATGGGCTGGAACAGAGGAGCTGGTGACTGGTGAAAAAGCCACGTGCTGACTTCACTGCCTCTCTGCAGGGGACACCTATCCCAAAGGATCCCTCCCCTAGGAGGTGACAGTTTAATCCTTTGTTTTTCCAGAACCAGAGTAGCTATGATTTCTGTTGCACAGTGTAATAGTTGTTTGACAATCAATCATCTTCCAACCAGGAAATTTCAAAACATTTTGCATCAGATAGCTAGCTAGCTTTACTTTCTGTTGCGGGAAATATGTGTCATGTACTATGTGTTTTCATTCATTCTGGAGGGTTTCCACTGTGAAAAAGGAAAACCCTCAAAGTAAAAATTCCTTTGAAGTCTCCACTGTCCTGTCAGCTTCCAGGCAGATGAGGAAGATGGAGAGAAATGCATAAACATAGACTGGGAAAAAGCAATGTAATGACCCAGGTTCTTCTCTGTTGAGACAAACACATCCAGACCATTCTTGGCTGATATATATTCTGAAACACCTCCAGCCAAAGTCCCAGCAGCTACATGGTAATCTCTACTGGTGTTTCTATGCTCTTTGAGCTAGCAAGAGCTTTTACTACACAGTCTCCCTCTATTCTAGGGACTTCTTTCTGCTTGTTAGCAGGTGGGCACAGAAAATGGCTGTTTACCTGCTTCTTGATATCATTAATTTATATACTGGAAAACTGAGCATTTTACACTCATAGTCTTCTCTACTTTCCCATAAAGCAGTTCTTTAACTTTCATCACAGGTTCTCGTTTCCAGGTCTGTGTTCCCTCCTTGGTCTTCTCTATGGAAATTCTCCAACACATCCAACATAGCCATGGAACTGCAGCCTTCAGCACTGGAACAGACTCCACTACAGTATGCCAGAGAGCTGCGGGGACCTTTTGTGTCTCAGCAGTGACCTTGGCGTTTATACAATCCAGACCCAGACATTTCTTTACTGCATGAGTGCAACATTACTGACTGACACTAAGTTTGCCCTCCCTCCCAGTACCTCCCAGGAAGTGCACCAGTTCCTCCATTCCTTAGTCACACAAAGTCTTGGCATCTACTGAATATCACTTGCCTAATTTTAGTTTATTTCTCCAGCATATCAAGCTATTTTGAGTTACAACCCTGTCCTCCAAGGGATTTGCAACCTTCTTGCAGCTTACCACCTCCTGCAGATTATCTCTGGTTGGTTTCCATTTTATTATCAAAATCACTAATACAAATATTGATCAGAAGTAGGCCCAGGCCAATACCCTGCAAAAACTTCTACCTTTTCAAGGAAACCAGCAGATGTCACAAATTAGGACTATGTTGTGTCCAAACAGTGGTAACTAGCATGAGTAAGAACCTGACCTCTGCTGGGGCCTGATCCAACCCCATCCTGAATAAGTGCAGAGGAGATATTATAAGGGGGGCAGGGGGTGGAAATCAGTTCTGAAAAATCAGAATAGAGGTTCATCCAAGAGTGACTGATAGATGGAAACTGGTCTTCAGCTCAAGCTGGAGTAAAAATCTGGGGAAAACCCAGGACTACACTTCCAGACAAAAAACTTGTTGACTGCCATTCCCTTTCCAGCCTAATGCACTGAAGAGAAGAACAGAGAGAATCTGAAACCCTCAGCAGATTGCTTCCAGGTCTGGCTTTTCTCTTGCAAGACACAGTATGCGTGGATGCCAAGCAGCAGCAGGGGAGAATCAGAGTGGTTACATGATGTGCTTTCCTTCTGCTCTGCCATCCTATATAGTGTTTCACCCTGGTGAAGAAAACGAAGAATTAAAAGATTTGAGGTTGATAAAATAAGAAAAAATGCAAACTGAATTTCGTAAAAGCTGAAACTTCTCAAAAAATGCCTGAATAGAAGAGTTCCTAACACAAGACATTGTCTGTATCAGAAGCTTTCTTCACAATAGCTTAAGAAGAAAACATGTTTTTCATTTTAAAAGGTACTGGAGATCTTGAAGGCATCCTCCAGAAAAGTGACTCAGGAACAGCCAGATGTGCAGCAAGGAGGTACCCTGACCTCACAGGAGAGTGAAGGCAGGGGCATGCAAGTGCGGAAGCTTCTCCTCAAAGATGCTATTTCAACCCTGTGATTTAAGTATTACCACAACAAAGGGTAGAAGGTTATTTACAGCAAGTGACACTTTTCCCTGCTCACCGAAATAAATTTACCAGTCAGTCCTCCCCTGATATGTGATGCAATCTTTGGGTCTCCTGCAGGGGTTTCGGGGTTGCAGATTGACAGACTGTTCTAGGTGTAAAGCCAAAACAATTACATCCAGGTAGATACTACACAAACTCAGAGAGTTGCACAACCCCAACCAGCCTGTCCAGAGACAACAGAGACAATAGCAGCACAAGTTCTCCTTGAACAAAGCAGCAGGGAGACCTGGTAGATACCAGCACAGTTACCAGCCAGAGGTTCCATAAGCCTAACAGTTCTGGTCTGTGCAGTACAACAGTGATGACTGACAGCCACACAAGACAGGTTTGTTGAGGCTTTGACAATCCAGATAACACATTCTTCCCTTACGAAACAGGATGAGCCAAAAGAAACCTATTAGCTCTTGTAAGAGTCAAAAATCAAAAGGTAGAGAAAAACATTTAAAAATATGTATATTGATCCCTTTATGCATAAATATCCACATATAGAACGGAGTATCTAGTTACCCATCTTGACCCACCTATGGTGTACTATATCTAGAGGGGCTTGAAACTTCAGTCATTCTTCCACTCAATTTCACAATTCAAGCCCTCTGTTCTTCCAGCAGATGTTTTTCTCAGGTCAAAAACCTTTTTAGTGGATTTTCAGAAGACTTCTAATACAGAAGAAAAAAAATTGCCATTAAAAAAAAACAACCAAGCAACATTTCAATGGACCTGATCCAATCTGTGGGCTATTCTGGCCTGAGATGCTTCTTCAAAGTTTGCTCCTAAAACACTGTGATAAAAATATCCTTAGAGAGTCTATGCATAAACACCATCTGGAAAGACCACCTTTCTCCCACAGAACTTGTTGAAATAAAGGAAACCAGGAGAATGCAGACCAAAGGAGAACAACATGGAAATACTGAAGCACTGCAGGACTGCAAGCTTTGCGTTCTCCAGCCAGGCCTTCAGAAGAATCAAAAAGGAACATGCTTGCTGCTGGAGACCACTCCAGGACAAAGCTCTTACTGTCATTGCTGCTCTCAGTGCCCACAAGCAGAAAATAACACCAAAACTTAACCATTCACAGCTCTGCACAATGGGACAGCCCCAACCAGGACTGCTGCAGACTATTACACAGCAAACCCCCAGTTCTGGACAGTCTAGACCCATCCTTAGGAAAACTATCCCACAGCTTTACTCTCCTTTCCACTGGGAACCCTCCTCCAGCGAGGAACCCCTAGTTTCAGCATGTTACGTACCACAGTGATAAGGCAGGGCCAAGGTCAAGCTGGGAATTCAGGGCATACATCGGGCCTGGGATTAACAAGACCCATAGCAGGTACAGGCATGACAGTGGCTGATCCACAAATATTCTCTCTTCCAACATTATACAGTCAGAGGCTGAAGGCCCAGGGATAAGCTTAAAGAGAGCCCTGGGTTCATGGGCAGGGGGTGTGGGTGGAGGTCCCAGGTGAGACTAGTCAGGATGATTAAGGCCTATCAATGTGCTCAGAGCCCTGACAAAACCTTTGCTAAGCTTTACCAGGAATTCAGGTGAAACTCAGCAAGGACCAGGAAACCTGAAAGAGATTGTTCATCTGCAGGGTCAAAGTCTATCTCTAGTGTCAAAAGCTGGCCCAGCAGATATCTACCTGGGAAGTACAGAGAACTTCCAGGGGCTGTGGAGCAACCTCAAATAAAGGTGGCCATTCCTAAGCTGTCCAGCTTTGGGCACAGTCCCATTCGTTTCCCTGTTCTTTGGTTTTCACAGCCTAGCAAATAGGCTGTTAACACTGACTGATTTTATGGGATGCTGTTGGAGTTACAGCTCCCCAGGACTGCTTCAGGGAGAAATTAATGGAAACCCCATGTGCCAAACTGGACCCATATGGCCTAGGAGGGGTAAAAATCCTGGCAACACCTCCTGCTGCTCCATTCTGGTGGGAGTGACAAGATGTAATGAAAGTTGAGACAAACTGCATCAGTGAATTTGTGCTCCTGGCATGTCTCATTGCACCCAGGACATCACCTTTACAGGTTCCCTGAGAGAAGTGCCTTCATGATGAAGGAACAGCAAACAGCATAAACACAAGCTCAGTCTCTATTGACACTTGTTAAGACCAGTACAAATATTCAGAGCCATGTCCAGCTCTGGATCAACATTCACAGTCCCCAGTAGACCAGTCCGACTCAAACTCTCTCCCTCCAGTGCCTGATAAAACCCATGTAGTTCTTGGGAGCAAATCCCAGCATACAGCCAAAGGCCACACCTTCAGCCCATCACTCGTCACTTCAGCAAAGCAGGGTGGCTGTGATCAGGAGCCCGGACACCGCACTGAGGTCAGCTGAAGTTAGGCAGGACCTGAGACAGACCAGGCCCTCCTCCCCTACCAAAGGCTGCACGTCTCTGCTCTCCTTCCCCCAGCGGGACAGTAGCCCAGAGGTCAAAGCGCTCTCTCACAAAACTTTTCCCCCGACCTCCATCCTCCTCTGCACCCTTTGTGGTGTTGGACACACCATCCCTGCACGAGCCAGCTGCAGCAGCATGGTGGGTACCTGTCCTGCCCTGCTGACCTCCCCGGCTCATCTCCTGCCTGCAGCCAGGCAAGCCTACCGCAACCTGCCCAGGGTGGGTGAGTGGGGAGCAAGGCAGGTCATGTATAACCTGGGGTGGGGGGCGCATCCCCCCAAGATTACTTCAGCTGCATTCCAGCGAACCTGGCAACCTCCCGCACACACAAATAAAAGGAAATGAGAAACTCGCCAACAAAGAAACTGGCAGGGAAGCCACAGAGGCACACAGGAACGGGAAAAGAGATTAAACACAGGCTCAAGAGCCCTGGCATGCTGAGCCTTCCTCTCTAAAGCCTCCCTTTAACTTTGATGGGGGGGCACAGGAGGCTTCTTTTCACTTGAAAAGGCAAGAGGAGGGGCTGGATAAAAGGGATCCAGCATTATCCGGAATTGAGAGCACAAGAACAGGCTACAAAGCTTAAAAAAAAAAAAAAAAAAAAAAAA
>WKFP01014128.1:733656-747683 GCA_011057875.1 Pterocles orientalis | reverse complement strand
TTTTTTTTTTTTTTTTTAGCAATAGAATAATGGGTATTTGAGGCCCTGCAATTTATAATGGCAGACACTGATTTGTATTGATACTATATACTATCTAAGAGTCCATCCCAATATATTAGACCACATAATTGTGTTTCTGTGCATCAGGATAACTCATAAATGTGATGGTGCTTAGACTTTTGGCTGGCAGTGGAACTACTTAAATCAGTCCGTTGCAATACTGGGATGGACTTCACCCACAGTATATACTCCAGCATCTACAGCACACTTTGAGGTCTGTGTTAAGGCCAAGTCAGAACCCTGCACTTTGTACATCATTAACTGTGCAGTTGCCCTTGCAGAGCATATATGTTGTGGAGCTGTCTGATCATGGATGTAACATTTACCTTGCTCTTCATGCATCACTAAACCTCACACACTTAGCTGGATCTGGAGTCCGGAAGAAAACAACCCTTTCCATCAAAGGGATAGATTGTTTCAGAATGTAAATGGCAAACACCCAGAAAGGCCTCCCACAAACCTCTCCCTCTGGATGAGAGAGGACAGGCTCCCTGTGCAGAATCATGGCAGTGCAAGACAGCGGGCAAAGAATTAGCACCAGGCCTGAGAAAAGCCCAAAGCAGCTGTTCCTCCAGAGCTAAAGTCTGATTCCTTAGATGCGCTAGTTTCCTTTTCTGAAACACCCTTAGATGTCAACAGGATTGTTGGTAGAGAACACACTCACTCTTTCCAGACACACACATATCACACACCTGGAAGATAATTTTTCTTCATGTTCCTTAAAGAACCATAGCAGGTAGCAACAAAACATCCAGGGAGACCATGGGACTCAGAAGCTCTGTCCCAGCTCTGAATGCCCTGGCTGTATAAGCTACCCTGTGACACAGGCCTGTGTAGCAGGACATGAGCTGCTACCTTGGATGGTCTTCTCCTAAGCAGACACCATCCCAGGAACAGTATCTCCAACTGATACAAAGCGATAGTGATCTCAATTCAACAGCAGTCTAGCATCGTAGAAGCCTGACTGAGCATCCACGTATCATCAACCACCTTAGTAGGTGGACTGGGACCATTTACACAGAACAGCAGTGAAGAAACAGATTACCACTGGGGCAGTAAGCTCTGCTGGGACTTGAATGCAACAGATCTACTGGATGTCTCCTTTGCTGTCTGGCTCTAAGGGTCAGAACCAGTGCCAAGGAAGCAGGGTCCCAGCCTATCAGGGGAAAAAAAGAGACATATCCCGGCGTACTTGCCTGATGATAACAGTGAACTGTGGTGACAGCAAAGTTTAAAGTGTATGGGCATTCTGCACAAAAGAATAGGGACTGGTCAGATGTTCATGTGTCCTGCTTCAAAAGGCAGATAACAGGTCTCTGTTCACACTCTGTATCTACGATTGGTTCATACAGCATGTCAGAGGTGCTAATCTCTCCAAGGTGTTTGAGGTCTACACCCAAGCTTTTTTTGGTGAAAAAAAGGGAAAATGAAGAACAGAGGAGCAAATTTTTCTACTAATTTCTGGTTCTGTGGGGTCTGTAGCATTCAACATCAGATGAGAAATTTTCCTTCACAAGTTCATTCACAAAAGACGTGTGGTCCTTTTGGTTCCTTTAAATCCCAACCACTTGCTAAACTCAGATGGACAGAGGATTTCAAAGTCAAAGGGCTGGATTCCTGGCTCCCAAGAGAGTCTTGGCCCACCCCCAGTACCTATGCTTACCTATGTTCAGCAAAATTGAGTGAAGGGGCAGGAGCACAGGAGAGAAAAGAGGAGGAGCTCAGCCCTACCTCCAGCTCAGACTTTCTACAGGATGTTGGGGGAGAGCTCCAAAATGCTCAGCTTTCCCTTCTGTAAAAAAAAGAAGAGCTACACTCTTGACCTTCCTTTGCTACAGGGGTAACACTTCTTCTCCCACTGCTCCAGTCCCCATAGCATGCACAAGCGGCCAGACGGGCTGAGAGCTGGGACCACCCTGTTCGTGGCTTCTGGCCCACTACACATCTTATTTAATCTGCAGAAATACTGACCTAAAACCAAGCTCCCTGGCTGGAAAAGTGAGGCCATTGGAGCTGCCCTGGCATGGCTGTATGGCAGTACTGTGGCATCACATCTCTGTCCTCATAGGATGTGGGCTGCAAGCTGACTCTGCTTAGAGAGAACATTAACTACACCTCTTTATTATTGAGAAGAAATTTATTGGAGACATCCCTCCCTCTCTCCAGCTTCTCCTTTACCTTCGCGGAAAAGTAAACATTTAATTTTTTTTGTTGTTAATAGATTTAATGTTCATTTGTCGGTAGCCTAGGGGCAGGAATGCGTGACATTTCAAATAATTGTTGTTTCGGGGGTATCCTCTGGAGGAAAATGCTGCAAAAGTGTGGAGAAGATTTAAGTAAATTACTGTGTCAGCTTCTATTTATTCCTTACATGATTGCCAGAGGCAGGGCTGCAAGATAACCATTAGAGGCCCAGCCATAAAACAGGGAAGCAGAATTTCAAAAAGCCAGAGTGCCATTACTGGAAAGTTAGTGTGTAACATGTTAAATTATCCCCAAAGTAGGGGGAGGCAGGAGGGGGGAGGAACGTGTCTAAGAGGGAGAGAACAGAAAAAGAGAGAAAGAGGGACTGTGCAAGTGAAAGAAAGGAATTGCTCCATGGGGAAGGAGATAAAGATTAGACAGATAGACAGACAAACAGAGGAAGAGGAAGTGAAGACCAGGGCAGTCCTTGTGTCCAGCTCTGAGGGTTTGCCATGGTTCTTGGGGACCTTTCAAGCAGGGTATTCCATTTTGGAGTCTGTTGGTCTTGAGGTGGGATGACACAGGAAGAGGAACAGCTGGAAACTACATTTGATATGTTTCAAAGCTATGTGATGACTCAGATGAAGTGGCATGAAACCTCTTATTTTCCCATAGCCAGAAAAGGTTGCAGACCTGGCAAATCCAGCTGCCCCTGTGTAAGCAGCAAGCAGTTTGGGCCTAGTTTCCCCCAACTTTGCTGCCTTCACATCTCTGGGACATAACCAGAGGCTCTAAAGAAAGTCCAATTTCCTGACCATCTTGGCTTGGTCTTTTTTGCTTTTTACCTCCAAAAGGTGTTTGGTCTGGTGCTCGGTGCAGTTCCAATCCAAGCATGAATGACTGCTCAGCTTTACCTCATATGCAGGCACTTGTGGCTCCATCAGGAAAGGCCTTTGGACCAGGAAGAAGCAGCAGGAGCAGGAAGAACTGTAAAAAATATCACCCAGAACTAACAGGGAGAAGCACAGAGCAAATACACTTGCCTTGAGCAAACTGCTTTCTCCCTACATGGTCTTTCTACAAGTGTGTATGCCAGGGAAGAGAAGAACAATCCAGGCACCAAGACATTGAACCATCCCACAGCATGGGCCAGCGTGAAGGCACATCAGGACCCAGGACACTATTCCCTGCTCTCCCTGTCCCAGCTCAGCCTGGCTGACACACTGAATTCTTTGATGTTTACTACATTGTGCGTGGGGGCAGGGGAAGCGCGTGGGAATGAAAGCCTCAGCTATGCAAGCAATCTCTAGAACAGCCCAACAGCAGCTAGATGTTGACTGACAAGTAGGAAGGCAGGTCTTTCCACCCAGGACAATCAGCTTCATGCCTTCCCTCATCAGATCCTTCCCATCTCCCAGTTGTCTCAACTGTGGGACAGTGTATCACCCAAAGGACCAGTGAAGGGCAGAGGCAGCCCCAGCTCTGCTTAAGACTGTAGACACTGCTGCAAGATGATGCTCAGGCTAAAAGTTAAGCAACTCTTGTAAACAAAAGGAAGGAAACCTGGTGACAAGTGGTGTTCCACAGGGGTCGGTACTGGGAGAAGTGTTGTTTAACATCTTTGTTGGAGACATGGACAGTGGGATTGCGTGCACCCTCAGCAAGTTTGTGGATGACACCAAGCTATGTGGTGTGGTGGACACGCTGGAGGGAAGGGATGCCATCCAGAGGGACCTTGACAGGCTTGAGAGGTGGGCCCATGCAAAGCTCATGAAATTTAACAAGGCCAAGTGCAAGGTCCTGCACATGGGTCGAGGCAATCCCAAACACAAATACAGGCTGGGCAGAGAATGGATAGAGAGCAGCTCTGAGGAGAAGGACTTGGGGGTATTGGTGGATGAGAAGCTGAACATGAGCCAGCAGTGTGCGCTTGCAGCCCAGAAAGCCAACTGTGTCCTGGGCTGCATCAAAAGAAACATTAGCAGCAGGTCAAATGAGGTGATTCTCCCCCTCTACTCTGCTCTTGTGAGAACCCACCTGGAGTCCTGTGTTCAGATGTGGGGCCCCCAACATAGAAAAGACATGGACCTGTTAGAGAGAGTCCAGAGGAGAGCCATGAAGTTAATCAGAGGGCTGGAGCACCTCTCCTATGAGGACAAGCTGAAAGAGTTGGGGTTATTCAGCCTGGAGAAGAGAAGGCTCCGAGGAGACTTAATAGCAGCCTTCCAGTACCTGAAGGGGGCCTACAGGAGAGATGGGGAGGCACTCTTTATTGCGGGGGTAGTGAGAGGACAAGGGGTAATGGGTATAAGCTAAAAGAGGGTAGATTTAGACTAGACATTAGGAAGAAGTTTTTCACTGTGAGGGTGGTGAGGCACTGAAACAGGTTGCCCAGAAAAGCTGTGGATGCCCCATCCCTGGAGGTGTTCAAGGCCAGGCTGGATGAGGCTTTGAGCAACCTGGTCTAGTGGAGGGTGTCCCTGCCCATGGCAGGGGGTTTGGAACTTGATAATTTTTAAGGTCTTTTCCAAACATCCTATGATTCTATGATTCTATGCTTGGGAGGAATGGGAAATGCTCAGGTTCTGACATTGAAGCTAACAGAAAGGGACAGGAGCCAGATCATTAGCCATTGGGGGCAGGAGGAGATCCCATGGAGCAGCAGGCAGGTTGTATCTGCCATGTGCAGGATTTTTGTTGAAGTGTCTAACACAGCAGGAGAATGGCCCTATGGCCCTTTGCTGTAATCAGGCCTGGCCCTTCCAGTGCTATCATAGCTCAGCCACCCCTTGGCTCCCCGCACCTAACACTCCCTGTTGTGTCCATTTGTGCTGCTCTGGCCAGCCCCTGCCTGTCCTGCACTAGCCTGCATATCACCCTCTCTCCACTCCTGTTTATTACTCACAGCTCAGCACTGCCCTCTGACTCAGTGCCCAGAAGCTTCCAGTTCTCCTTTTCTTTCACTGTAATTTATTTACACCATGAAAAACAATTAAGTTCCAAAAAGTCTTATTTATCCCAGAGATCTGGTTTTATCTTCCCCAGCATCACTCTTCATTTGTCCCTGCTGTTGCTTCATTTTTCCTCACTCTTTTGTCCAAGGCAAGCTTGGCTATGTGAGAGCTGAAGGGCTAACAAACTTGGGACTAAGGCCCTATAGCCCCAGCCTCTCCAAGCCAATGGCTCTGCTGCCACTATCTCACCCAAGAAGATGGGAGTCCAACCACATGCTCAACAATAAATAACCAGGGAAGATTTTTTTTTTTAATTTTAACGGCTCACAAGGAAGACTTGCTGGTTAAATCATTGCTAACTCTCAACCTCCTCAATATTTCTTTGCTAATAGACTTCAGGTTTAATTGAAGGATCTTCTCTGGACTCTGTCTAAGGCACCATTTTCTCTTTAACCCCACCGCTCACAGCCTCACAAAAGCCAATCCATTAAGGGTCTTCATTAGTTTGAGCACCAGCCAGCCACCCAAGCGGCAAAGGTCAAACACAGTCACCTGTCACAACATGGCAGTAAAACTACTAATTGTATGGGAACAAATGAGATAAAAAGATGGTACTATTATGCTATTTGATTTATTTTGTTTCCAAAGAGTCATTTAAGTCTAATTTACTTTGCAAGCTATAGAGTGGGCCTGTGTGGATACAGATATTTGTGTGAGCAAATGTGGGTGTGTACATGTGCATGTGTGTGTATCTCTCTCTCTCATGCATGCATATACATACGTACACACATACAGGGGTCTGAAATGCAACTCTAGGGAACCATAAAGTCATGGCACCATAAAGACTTACATTTAACCCTTCATATAGGCAGAATGCCACGTCACACTGAGATGGCTCCACAGCAGTGGTACAGAAGCACATCAGCCCTATTGCTGCCAGCTCAGTTGCCCGTGCACCATGCCTCAGCATCCCAGCTGCAATCACAACGGCCAGCGCAGGCAGTGCAGGGTCCCATTTCGGAAGGGCATTTGCTTTGGAAATCTTTCTCTTTCCCTTTTTTTGTGCTCAGGAAAATGGCCTACATGCCCTCTGGTGGACAAATGCCTCTTTGCAGCTCTAGGATCCAAATGGAAAGCTGGAAGTGGCCATATTTGTAGGCACAAAAAGAAGTTGCCTCCATAACAGGTTTTTAAAAGCTTGCTTTCTCTCCGGCTTGTCCTGACAATCATCTCATGGCACATGTCTGTAACTGCCAACTGAAAAAATCTGGGTTTTCTAAGGCACCAAAACCACAGCCCAGCCTCACTTCTTCATTGTCGGTGCCAAATCAACATGGCTATCTTCACCAACAGGTCCCATTACCAGATGGGGGTATCATTTTAGCTGGAAGAAGATTTAAACAGTACTTCTGTTGCTGTTATAAAGACCTTATTCAAACACAGGACCCAGTCTCAGACTGTGTAGTCACCCTTCAGCACAACAGACCAAAAATATGGCAGGACCAGGACAAAAGTTTCCATGGCTTTTAAAAGACACTTAATGCTGATCACAACGTTGATATTGAATATAGATCAGTAAGAATTCTCTGATAGAGGTGAAATATTCAGGGGGTTTTCAAATAACAGATTTCTCCATGCTCACTCATTAGGAACACCGTCTTGGTTTCTTTGTGGTTAGCATCAACTCTTTCAGGGCAACGCAGGGAAGAGAGCAAGGGACTACAAGCTCTTGCAACATACAAACGTGGGGAGACATGGTCAACTCATAGCAATGAGATAGCTTCCTTCTGCATAACCAACAGTGTTGTGTTATACGTGGCCAGACTTTATGAGTAGAGCTGTTGGGAGACTGGGAATATTTGCATGAAGGCAGCAATATAATTTCTGCTTTTCTTAGAAGTTTTTTGACCATTTCTGTTCATCAGGGAGTCATGCAGATCATCACAATCAATACTTACTATGTGTTGTACAGCCAATAAACACTCACAATCAAAAAGGAAAAATATTCACTTAAAACATTTCAGAGCCTTATGAAGGCTATTTTCAAATGCCTGCTTGCACAGGCAAGCCCTTTAGTTATGATAAACCCAACTGAACAGAGGCAGAGAAAACTAAGATTAGGAATAAAGAATGGGCAAACGGTTCCTGGGTAGACATAGCTGAGGAAAGAACCTGGGGAAGATGAAAGCAGATAACTTCATGGTCACCTCCAATGCAGACAGCATCAGGGACTACACAGCAGAAAATACACCTAGGATATTGGTAAGATCTGGCTGGAGGGGGATGCAAGTTCCCCTCTGAAGTGATAAGAGCGTTTCTGAATACTTCTGGCTCCCTTGGCTGTGTTGGTCCAGTATGGCGCAGCCATTCAGACATGGCTGCCTCTCAAGGAAGAGCCAGGGTCACGCCTGTCAAGCTCAATCAAACATGTCCTTGTGTTCACTCCAGCAAGCAGATTAGTGAGATTTAGCTTGTTCTTGGCATTATGGGAGCTCACATGGGCACCTGTGAAACATGAAAAGCAATGCAAGCCATCCCCCTCCTGTTCTGGTGCTGACAGAGTTCAGAGATCTTCTTGGTCTATGTTTTCTATTCCCGCTGAAAACATGGAGGAGTGTGATCACAGCTTCGTGTGCCAATGGTGAGCATTTAGATTAGCAAATACTGTCATTGGGGACCTGAAGGACACATCAGCTGTGCTTCTGCTTCCTTTTTTTCTTCATCTTTTCTCGGTTTGTCTCCAACCCCCAAACTCCTTTCACTTTATTCCTGTCTCACTTCATGACTCCCCCAGTGCTGAGATCAGCCATACCACACTGATTGTCTTCAGCAGTCATCAACATGTTACAGAGGATCCCACCAGCCCAAACTCATTAGCCCTTAGCTAACAAAGGGCTCCTAAGAAAAATATATTCCCTCAGCCTGTATTTAGATATTTCCTATCGTGGGTGAGAAAGCTTGTGACGCGTCATCACAGCTACCAGCAGGACTCCACAGTGGAGATGATTTCTGAGAGGAAGGGAAAATTAGAAGTTTTTTGCTGGCAGTGCATCATTTGCACCATGTGAACATATCTAACCAACTTTAAATCATCTCCAGAACTGGAAAAGGGGAAGGGAGGCATATGACAAGAGCATTAAAACACTTCTCCCTTTTTTTGTTATTCAAAAGTTACATTTCAATTCACCTTTTCTTCTGCCAAAATTTGAAAAACAGTAAACGACATGGCACTTCCTGAGACTTTACCCCCTCCTATTCCCCAGATATTCCCATAATATGAGCCAATAAGCAGCATTTCACAGCTCTGGTGGCATCCAAATTAGTTTTTCTGACAACTAAATGCAGTGTCTCCTCCACTATGCGCACACACACACAGACACGTTGCTGCCTACAGCATCAACGGATCCTCCCCAAAGTGCAAAGCCAAGGAACCAAAAGGATGCAATGCCAGAATTAAAACTGCCTTGTAGTGTTAAAGCCCCTAAATACACATTGCCTTAAGTTATCAGCTTCAATTACACAGTCTCAACTGTATTCCTAAGGAAATGGCTCCTTATTCTAAGGCTTAGGATCAAGTTCACTTAATAAATGCTTCTGCCCTTATTTTATTTTCTCTTTGTTCACTGTTAGGTGCTATGCACTATGCTCACTGTGCAAACCTTTTTCTGAAGGCAAAACTGCACATTTCTTTCTCCTGGAATTTTTTTCTGGTGTTTCTCACAAGAGAGGTTGAGTGTTTTTCTGAGTTGAACCTGCTCATCTTCTGAAAACGCAACTTGTTATTTCCATTCTAGAGACAAGAAACTTAGGCACACAGGAATGCAGATCCAAAAGAATCTGACTCATTTTGGAAACCCTCTATGTTTTTAGTGAACTTATCTCGCTCTGTGTAAGCACCACAGTTCCTATTATATTCAGCAATGACATCTGTGATTCAGAGCCACAACTCAAGATGAAGCAGGGGTAAGCATGACCTAAAAGTTAGTGAATTATTACTGGGGCAAAGTGGTTCATTCAGCATCTCTTTGGAACTCCCTTTTCAATAACCATGCAATGCGCATTTCTTCACCAGACCCTGACTCATTACTGGTTCAGTAGGTAAAGAGGCAGAGGCTGTACAGACAAATCTCTTTCACTCCGCTCCCACTCCTGAGCACATTCAGGTTGAGCAGTGAAGAAGACGAGAATACTGTTGAAAATGCTTGTAACCAAAGATTTGTCTATAAGGATGCCTGGCAGAAGTTATCAGATCTTCAGCACACTAATACTGACCACAGTGTGGAAAAAAAAAATGCTCTTTTAATACTTTTGTGACTACTTTTTTTCTGTGGAAGAGAGGAAAGATGACATTCTTATCTTGCTTTTCCAACACGTAAGAAAACTAAATACCCTCCCTCCCCCCCAAAAAAAAAAAAAAATCCAAACCAAACAAAAAAAGGCAAGGCACTGCACTGTCAAGAATAATTGCCTGTACCTACACAGTTTAGGAAGCAGCAGATTTTCAGAAAAAGTATCTTGGAGTGATGACGAGTCACATCCATGAGTCAACTATGACAAGCTTTTCCGGAAAAAAAAGGAGCTACCACACCAGGATTATGAACAGCAGTGTCCCTTGCAAGACATGTGAATTACACTTCCCACTATATCCCTGAAAGGCTTCCTTCGATGGGCTGCTTTCTACATGGAACAATTTAAGCATCATGCAAATTTACTCAGGACTCTGAGTCCTCAGGAGTGGAACAAATGATCAGACATCTGTGAAGATGAGATCAAAGACCAGAAAAACTGGAACTGTTTAGTAGGAAAAAAGAAAAAATTATCGAGGAGATACATGACAGCAGGTGAAAGACAGAAGGAATAATTTTTTTTCCATGCCACTAACAGATACAAAAAGAAGTTATGGGCTTAAACTGCAGTAAGAAAATATTTACTTTGGACATTGAGAAGAATGGTAGAGGAGTAAGTACTTACTTTACTTACTTAAAGTAAGATTTGCCTGGGGGAGAGGAGGATGACTTCACTGGAGGTTTCTAAGGATGGATTAGAAAAACATCTGCTAGAATTGCTTAGATAACTGTAATCTTTCCTTAGTAGAGGTATAGGCTAAAGATCTCCTGAATAAAGCTCAGTCCTCATCAAATTCCAGCACTGTGATCCAGATCATGGGATGCTAGTTCTGTGTAGAGAAACAAACAATATAACTTTTTTAAAAAATTATGTTTTCTCTAAAGATATAAACTAGTTAATAAATGCAAAACTTCAACTGAGCAAACACCTAGCCTGCAAGAACTGGACCATGGTTAATATTTGACAAAATCATAAGCAACAGAAAATAGGGGTTGATAATGAGAAGTTTGGGTAGATCCTACCAACAGCTGGTACTTTCAGTCTCCATTGTAACTCAAGATATTTGTACCGATTGAAGAAGCAGTGGCTTGTGGAGCTGATGAGAAAGTCCTAGAATTACTTTTCACACAGAAGTAGAGATGGGTGAAAACTCCATCTTGAAGGCCAGTTCGTGCCAATGGTCGCCTGAATTCTAACCTGATTTTCTTTCTACCTCAGTGGCCTATTTGCAGCCAGTGGGTCTCTCCAGACCACGGCCTCTTTCATGTTGTGATTATGTTACAGCCCACCAGAAAGGTCACGGAGAACCCTCCACTCCTTGCTTCTCACCTCAGGCCCTGCAGCAGCGGGACGGACGCGCCTTCCGGCCGCAGTATGCTGCTGAGGAGCTCGGTCCTGCCGGCACGAGCGCGGGGACCCCGCGTCGGCCAAGCGCCCCGGCAGCGGCGGCTGTCGCCCGGGCAGGGCGGGCGGAGGGAGGCGGTGGGCGGCGGAAGGCGGTGCCTTCAGCACCGCGGAGAGCGGCCGTTGGCCCCGCCCCTCCGCTCGCCCCCGGCGCTGGGTGCTCCGCTCCTCTGCGTCCTCCGGGGAAAGGGGCCAGGTTCCTCATCGGGGGACGTTCCATCCCGACTTGTCTGTGCTAGGCAGCTCGTTACGGTGTGAAAACTTGCCTAGGCCATGATTTATTCGGGCTTATCTCGCTTGGGCTGAAATCTCTTCCAAAGAACCATTTAAATCTGAATAACTGATTCCAAAACAGAACTCTAAATCATAGTTCAACCTTACACCGATTTTTGATCTAAAATTATTATATTGAATAAAGGTGTTCCTTCCTACCATTCATTATCTCAGGGAAAAAAACCCATGTAGCTCCATACTGCTGAAAGGAAACTTCCTACCATCATTTTGTTCCTATTTTAAATGGCACCAGGTCATTAACCAAGCTAGTTAAGGAACTCGCCAATTTGCTAGCCATCCTGCCAACCAGAAAACCAGCCTGTTACTTGGCTAATCAGATAATTGCATTTTACATTTTCAAATAACCCTTAACAAGCAGGAACTAATTAATGTCTGTAACACTCCAATGAGCTATAAACGCTTACTTCCATCTTGCAGCTAGGGAAACTGAGGCAAAGAGCTTTGTCCTATGCTACAGTCAGGGCAAAGGAAGAGCTGGAAGAAACTCCTGGTTCCCAGCCCTGTATTCATTCCCTGGGAAACACATGAAGGATAGTTTTGCCCATGTGATGAAGGTACCAACAACCACTGAATCATCAACTAAACCATCAGTCAGGTTAATAATTAGCAAATTAATTACCAAGCACCCAAAGCAGATTCACTTATTCAGGGCTCCATCTAACACCTAGCAGGAAGGTGGGATGGGGGAATCTAAACAAGGAAAGCAATAGCAGAGCTTTACCATGCACCAGGCCCTGGCCAGCTTACAAACAGTGAAGAGTGGTTGGCTTTACAGCCCAGCACTGCAGCTGGGTTTCTTGATGGCTGATGCATACAGGCCCACATTCCCAGGTCCTGGAGCAGGAGAGGCATCCCAACATGCTTTCCAGGGGGCCAGAGGCCATGGACACCCTTTGCTGGGTACAGGGAGCAGGCAAAAGTTTCAGTTGTGCCTTCACAAGCTACTTCTGAGTGGTACACTTTGACTGTAATGCAGTGTTGAAAGCCTGGTAAAAAAAAGGAGTCTGTCTTTATCACATAGGGCTTGGTGTATTAGCCATTTTCCTTTTCAAGCCCTTTCTACTAAATCAATTTTCCCACCTGGAAGCTATTACAGGCAGGATTCCTACTGAACTGACTGAGATATAAGAATATTGGGAACAGGGAGGGAATCTCCCAACAGAATATGTGGCAAAGTAGGAAAGTTTGGACGTTTCCATTCAGAGTGGCTGAGGAATATCAACGGCCCGGGATTACTTACCAAGCAGCTTTGAGTCAGAGAGCAGTTGCAGTGAAAAGTCAAAAGGTGTGCATGAAAGAGAAAGGTTTTCTTTGCAGGTAAAGACTTCAGTGTGAAGCACCTGGAGAGATTATTTTAGTTTTTATAATTATTATTGTTGTTGTTGTTATTAACCTCTGGGTTCACAGGGGGAAAAAAATCATGTCTTCAAGACCACTGTATCAGTTAGACAAGAGCCTTCAAATGTCCAGCTAAAATTTTTAGTGTGTTTTTAGCATGGAGTAAAATAGCAGTTAAATTTATATTTAAAGCTACTTTAGATTCTCAGCCCATGCCATCAAGGAGTGAAAGACTGATTGGTAACACTAGGAAAGGAGAAGTTTTTTATCATGAAAAAAAAAGTGGATGAAAAAGAGAATCTTGTGGTTATCTTTATATAAACTTTTCTTCAACATTTGAGGGATTTCAGTACAAATTTCTCCCAACAGAGAAAAAAAAAAAAAGTCATACAGTCTCTCGAAAGACCAAGGCCACACCCATAGCAATTCTGCAGGACAGAGCAGACAGTACAACATTGTGCATATTCTGCTCCCTCCTGCTGAAAATCAGAGTAATTTTTCCAAGTGCTTGTTGCAAAAAGATATTTTCTGCACTAATTAGCTTAATCAAATGATTATTTTCTTCCCTCCAAAACGAAATGTTTTATTCAAACATTTTGATCAGGCTTGAAGGTGTAAGTCCAGGCTCATAAAAGATGATGTAACTATGTTCTAACCATTTGTAATCCGTTAGCTGAGTTCTGCAGCCCACTTTTAGCCTCTGTGAATTGCAGAGTGAAGAGACACCATAAGGGCGGTTGGTGTAAGCTAGTTCATTTTGCCTCCTAGCTCGGGCAGGCTGCAAGTGGGGCTCCCAAGCAGCACTGTGGGCTTAGCTAATGGGAGATAACTTCTTATACTGTGATGCACTTGCAATACTGACACCAAGTATTTGCTAAAGGCTTACCCCTCATGCTAATGCCATTAAAATGGTGTGGCTCAGCAGTTCCCAAAGGGATTATCACGAGCCTCCATTTGAGGAGCTCCTCATTTAACCAGCCTCTGAGCTGCAACTTGATATGCAGAATGGGTGTTCGGCTCACCAAGTGCCCAGTGGGGTCATCCCCACTCTCAAACTGCTTCTTCTTATGGAAAATCTTCAGCCTGTTTTGCAAAAGAGAGTGAAAACAATATCGATACAGATTCTCTCCCCTTTCCAGCCTGCAAAACTGCCAGAAGGTGTCTTGGGAAGCCCAGCAATCACCTTGCATCTCCAAGGCCCACAAAGCTGTTTGTACATACTGCATGAGGAGCCGGTTAAGTAAGGAAGCCAAGAATCATGAAGTGGCCTCCTGCAGCAGAAAAACCTGTGTGAGGATATGTGAAAAATAACCCTGACTTGCTAATCCTAGCTGTGAGCAAACAATTAGCAGGAAGCAGAGGCAAACAGGAAAGCTGATTTAATTATGTGACACTGATACAGCCAGTGAACTGGAGGGGAGGGAAGGGGGGAGGCAAAGGGGGGGC
>WKFP01014128.1:667043-733636 GCA_011057875.1 Pterocles orientalis | reverse complement strand
GTGGGGATGTGGGGTCAAAACAGTTTGTAAAAATCTGTTTCACAAAAGCTGTTGTTCCCCTCGGGGCAGAGAGAGATTACCGTGGCTCAGTGTCTATCAAACACGGCAAGAGAATAGGGCCATGGGCAATGAGACAGCTTCCGAGTATGAAGGGCCCTTCTTCTTCTCCTCAGCAACCAGCAGCCTGCCAAAGAATTCCTGTAAGCTCTCGGCGGCTTTGTGTGCCTGCCCGGGCTGTGGGCAGCACTGCAGCAGGCCTGCCTATTGTCGGCAGGGCTCAAAGGGAGCAGGGGAGAGAAAAGGGGAGCTGGGAGGAGGAAGAGGGCTTAAGGGGTCTTGTTGTTATTAAAGCCACAGAGGTTATTGTGCTGGAGCAGAATCATGCTGCTTCTGAGCCCACTCAGTGTGGCTGTTAATGGAGGCGCTGCAGGGAGACAGAGGGTGGGATTTGCTCCATGTAAACTCACCAGGGTCTCCCTCTGCACACACTTTGCTCACTCAGACCTCCTGGCCAGAGCAGGCATGAGAGGAGGGAGGCAGGTGGCCCTGTGCCCTCCTTTCCCCTGTCCACTGGCATCCAAAGACACCTGCCAAGGGAGCCGGGCTCACATACACTCCCGCTGACACATCTGCTGTAGCCACACGCTCAGACGTACACAGAGCAAACACCTGTACATACACCCATAGATGTACCTGCTGGCCACTCATGGATTCAGAGACAAACACACGCACATCCAGAACTGCAAAAGCAACAGTTCCATTGCTGAAGGCATCTACAGACGGAGACATAGATATATCCAATGGCTCATATGGATACCTCCACATCTGGGTATAAGTCCTTAACCCAAACACACACACAGAGTCAGACAAACCCATGCACAACAAACAGTATGCAAGCACACCTTTCCTGGCATGCACAGAGTTGAAAGTCTCAAGGCTCTGTCTCAGTTATCATGAGCAAGTGGTAGAGTTAGCACAAGAGATGCTAAGCCGCATTGTTTTAAAAGCTTCATCTGTATCCCAGGAAAGCAGAAGGTCCCTGGGGAGTGAAAGCCTCAGGACAGGGCCTGTGAGCAGGGCTCTGCGGTTAGCAGTTTTGCAGATTCTGATGCTGTGTGTCATGAACTAAGAATCTCCCAAATGACTGTGCTCCAAACACCCTTCAAAGACCCTGAGTGACCAGAAGAAGGTCCTGTTACTGAAACTGGGACATGTCCCGAGGGACCACAGAGTGCGGGTGAGTAGAGTGGAAGAGCTGGATCCCCGTTCAAGTTCTGGACTGGCTTGGATCAGGGACAAGTGAGCACTGACATGAGGCAGTTCCCAATCCCTGGTGCATGAGTCCCACAGTCACCCTGAGAGATCCAACCTCCTGCTTGGGGAACCAACCCATCAGACATGAAATCACAAATTTTTAATGGGGACTAGAGCCTCTATCTCATCCCCAAAAACTTGCCAGGGGAAGAGTACCAACCAAAGCCTCTCCAAGGTACTGTGCCAGAGAGAGGTTTCACACGTGTGTCAGACCCACAGTGGAGACCTTGATGGAAGCAAGAAATCCCAGAGGCCTGGCCCACTTCTTACTCTAAGCTTGGCCATAAAAGGAAATCACTCCAAAAGAACTCAACAAAGCCTCCTCTTTTCTGGGCCTGGAAATTTTCTTCGTGCTCATCAACAAGGTCGGTAGAGGCTTTGCTCCACAGATCCACACCCAACCACAGCTCTGGTCAAAACAGCCTTCACCTGCTGAGCATGGATGTTGGAGAGTTGGTGCATTACACAGCAGCCAGACCCTCTCTTAGAAGGAGACTCATCAGTTCCAGGGAGACAACTCACCTTTCGACCTAGCACTGAATCACTGAATCTGTGCCAGTTGTAACCTGCCCAGACACACAGAAATACACACAAGAGACCCATGCCCGCACATACACATGTACGTGTGGTGTGAGGGCAATTCAAGCTGCACCCAGCACCTTCTTCATCCCTTCTCCTCCCTCTCCCACCCCATCACCCAGCAGATACTGCTGAGCTGGCCTGGGAAGGTAATCAGGGAGCTGGGAAGAGGGATGAAGAAGTACCCCAACAGGGAGAGCGGCAGCCTCTGACAACCCTGGTAGGAAAAGTAGGGGGGCTGAGGCTGTGGGGGAGGGGACAGAGGCAAGGCAGAGAGGGCTTCTCATTGTGAGGGAAATTTTATTTTTAACAGATGCTAAGGCAGATGGCACAGAATTAACAGAAAATGGGAGAGGAAAAAAGAGGAAGAACATTACTGGCTCCAGAGAGAGTGGACATTAAAAAAATAAAGAATAAGGGAATGAAAACAAGTTTAAGTACTCTCTCCAGAGGAGGGGGGGAGGGAAAGCGCGAGGCAGAGCAGGGACGAAGCAGCGTGATAATAACCAAAGGCGTGAAATTGCAAAAGTAAAATTTGTGGCACTCGGGAGGGGCTGATAAGGCCCCAGCTTCATTGCAAAACTCACTCAGAAATTACTGATGTGATGTTTTAGCCTTTATCATTAATAATAATCGAGAGTGGGGAGCGGGGTGGGGGCGCCTGAAACAAAGAGGGAGAGAAATCATACGAGCATCTGAAACATGGGGAAGGAGAAAGAGGCAGCAAGGGGATTGCTGGGCGAGATGTGTCGGGGTGGAGGATCAGAGAAGGGGCTCAAGTGAAGGAGAAAAGGGACAAGAAGGGAAGGGAGGGCTGAAAATTAAACTATGCCAGCATAGTTTAGAAAAGAAGAGGAGGACAGAGCCAGAGGAGGAAGGTTAAGGGACATAAGGAGAACAAAGGGGAAAGGCAAGCAAACAGGACTTGGGGAAGAAAACACCAAAAAAGTGAGGGTAGGGGGGAAGGTGGCGGGGGGGGAGAAGAGGGTGAATGAATGGAGAAATTATAGCAGAGATGAAATAGTGGGAGAAGACAGACTGCAGGACAGGGAGTAAGAGAGGGGGAGACAAAAAGATATGGCCCTGCCACTCTCCTCCCAAATTAATTGAGGATACATCAACCCAAGCCACTAAAACAGAGCTATTATGTATGGGTTAGTCACAGGTGGAGTTAAAGGCCTACAGAGGGATATTAGCCAAAATTGAGTGGCTTTTAATTTCTTTCTAACAAGAGATTGTGGCTGGGGAGCCAGACACTGCCTCGGCTTAGCTAGGCCTGAAGGCAGCTAAACACGGGAGCCGGCAGCTTCCCACAGCCGCACTGAACCACAGGCGAGCTGACCTGTGCGGTACATGCAGCGAGGTGGAAAAGGCACACAAGGGCTGACCTGCCGGCTCCGTGCTACGAAACAGCAGAGCCACACATCACAGCACGGGGACACAGACAACAAAGCTGGCAGGGACCTGCTGGACCGCTCTTCCTCCTCTCTGCACTAGCGCAGGGCTGTGCCGACAGACAACAGACAGATGACGGACAGATAGCGTTCCCATGTTTTGCAACACTGCCAGTGAGCTGAGGGGGATTCACCCTGCCCAAAGGGCTTTGGTTTTACTGGGAGGAAGATCCCCCTGCACTGCAGCCTGCTCATTGCCCTCCTGGAGAGCTCGGGAGCTTCAACACAAGACCAGGACATCTGGGTTCTATTTCTGTCTCTGCTGCTGGCAATTCACCACATTTCTCCATTTCCCCATCTGCAATCTGGGAATAATGTAGTATTGTTAAAACTAAGCACTTAAAAATGATGAATCAGACCACCTCCCCATTCTAGAATCATGAGATTGGTTTTAAAAAGTCATGACACCTTCAAGAAGTGTAGACGCATGCACAGGAGTACTCACATGCCTTTGGAGAACCCGGTCTATGGGACTCCAGTTTCCCTGATTTTCTACAAGATTTAGAAACACGTCACTTTGTTTTCCTGAACTTAATGCTTACATTTCACCTGGCCACATGATGTTGGGATGGTGTGAACAAAAATTATCTCCAGAACTGGCAATACTAAGTAACACAATTTTTTTGCTCCAGAGCCATGCGCAAATTTTCTGTGAAGAAGTTTTACTTCCCAAAACATCAATTCACTAAAATCGAAGGGAGACATCAATTTCTAAAACAAATATCTCTCCCTAAAACAGTTTTGGAGATTGGAAAAAAAAGAACACAAAAAAAGTTGTAGAACTATAGCAACATCCAGCTCTGACATATCCTACAAAAAAACATTTGCTTATAATTGAACATGACTTTTCATTTTTAAGTTCTAGACCACTTAGGTTTAAAAGGGACTTTAAAATGGTAAAAAGTTGCACTCAGACAAAATATTTCAAGAGATCTAATAAAAAACTTTGGGGTTAGGGCATAGGGAGAGGGAGATAGGGTCAGGATGAGAATATAATTATTCCTTTGTGAAAGCAGTATGTGTTTTTACTTCTTATTGCAGTTTGGAGCAGAAGTAATTGCAATTTACAAATTCTCATAGAAAAAAAAACTATTTCCTGCCTAGATCCAATTTCCATCTACGAGATGTTTTAAGGACTGCAGATAGTATGCACTGAGTATTCTTAATTTATGCATTTATTTCATCTATTGCCCATATGATCCAGCCTAAATAGCCCCCACATACATTTTCATATCATTGCTGTCCAAACATTCACACATCTTCCCCTTTTCCAAGCTGAACCCAGGCTTGCTTGTGATGGTTGTGGAAGTCACTCAGGAGTAGATGTGCTTTCAGGTGAAAGACACAAAACAGATGAGCCGGAAAGTGCATGTGACCTCTGACTCAACAAAAATGCTTCTGCAGAATATATGTGAAGGCAGCAGGAAGCACTCCTGCAAATCAGGGTGAACTCACATGGCAGGGGCATAGAAGCACAGTGGTACATGTGATTATACAGGTGGTGCTTTTTACAGAACATGTGTTACACATGTGTTAAGTCGTAAAGCCCACAGACGCTGCTCTTAGTGTATGGAACATCACATGAAATCCATTAACAAAAGCCATGTCTAACGAGCAGGAGCCACATCTGGAAATCACCTGCTAATTCATCTGAGAAGAATTCATAAACTTGAGAGACAGCCAGTCTTAGCAGTGAGGTAAATCTGTATCACTCATTTGGATCCTATTGATACTTGGATGGAGAAACTTTATCTTTCTAATGAAAGAGCCTGCAAGGAGAAGGGACAATGTTCACGCGAGGGTGTCACCCTGTGCTGTGGGCGAAGAACACAGAGGCAGGGCTGCTGGGTTCCAGGTTCAGCTTGGTTTCAGTATTTTGCTTGAAGCTCTACCAGAAAACAAGAGCAGATGCCAGGTGCCTCTGGTTTGGGGCTGTCATTAATTTAAAATGTTGCAGGCTATCTTTGTTTTGAAGACTCAGGAGAAAGATTGTGTGCATTCTTCTCTTAGTCAAATGGTGAGTTCAACTGGGAGAGGGCAGCAGCACTGGAGTCTGGCTTGTCCATCTTCTGGGCTTCCTCCGTCTCCAGCCAGAGAATCTCTTATCTGCCCAGCAGGGAAACAGTTCCATGGCATGAAGTTCAGCCTTCAGGGAGAATTTACTTTCTCACTGAGATGGGGGACCTTAAGCAATATCCTTAGAGTGAACAGAAAAACAATGTCCTAGGGTGACAATGTCCCAGGGGATAGACGAAAGCAGGCACAAGTGATCAGAGCACATGCAAAGCGCACAAAAAATAAAGAGGAGGGGGACACGGCCCCAGAAACCAAGCACCAAGTAATGCCAGTGTACATCCTTACTCAGAGACCTCAGACTTCCACATGCAGGTTTTCCATCTCACTCACTCACGCAGAAGCACTGGCTGAGCTTTCAGTGTTTCCTGTTGATAATTGTTCTTCTGCTTTGCCTGTCGGCATGGAGCAAGGACCATTCCCCGCTGTCATGAAAGCCTTTTTCGATAGGCTCTGCCCCGCCAGGCTACCAGCTGAGGCCACTCCCTGGAGAGCTTCACCCCTCTCAGAGTCTATTAAAGCTCAATTACTGCGGGGTGACTGGCCTCGTTGTCTGGCAAAGGGAGGTAGGATGGTCCTCTCCCTCCCAGGGTCGGGGCTGCTTTACTGTGGCCCAGTCAGCTCATATCTACGTATCAATTTAATAAGATCAAATCAAGTACAAGAGGTGAGGGGAGGAAGGCAGGGAGTGAATAAGCTGTAAGAAGGCAGCTCAGAAAGCCAGTGGTGCCTGCCTAGGCAAGACTGGCTGGCCCAACAATGACAAAGCGCACATTTACATGGAAGGCACAATAAAGCCATCTTGATTTACACCAGCAGGGACCTCCTGGCCTGTCCCACCAGCATCTGATCCACTGGTGCCTTCCCAGGGACCAAAATGACTCTCTCCCACATGTTTCACTTCCATTCTGCTGCTGTGCTGCTCCCCAGGAGGTTTCGCATCTCTAGCAGTCAAGTCCTGGCCTTCCCCACACATTGGCAAAGAGCTGTCATCAACGCCAACACAAAAGTTTCTGTCAGGGGTAAATAGCTTCCCTCCCACCTACACTTGAATGTGTCTTCTGGGGTCTGAGTACATAGACAGAATTATACCAACAGATCAGTCATACAGATAGCAGTTGTGTTCCACTTGTTACTCAGAATCCTCATGGGCAAATGTAAAAGCATCTGTTTTGCTCCTCATCCCTTAAGAACCCACATTTTCCAAAGCTGCTTACATCAGCAAAGAAGGTGGGAGCAAGGGAAAGGAGGACACACTGTTAAGCTGAAGGTCTAACTTTGGTTTAAAACATCTCCATCACGGTCCACAGGACTCTGAATGTCCCACAATGATCAAGAAGATCCAGGTGCCTCTGGAAAGCATCCTTTACCTTCATCACACAGGCAAGGAAACTGAGGCAGGGAAGAAGCCTGGCAGACATTTACAAAACCTCTTAGAGATGTGCCTGAGAATCAGAGACAGGTGAAGCAGGGTCCCCTAAGCACCAGGCTGCCTGTCTTCTTTGGTAAGCCATGCTGCCACACCTGTCACCAGCTCAGGAACAAGGGAACAGAAGAGGAAACTCAAATACAAACCATACACAGGCATTACAGAACAGACACTCCGTCCAGAGTAGTCTGCACCATATCCCATCTCCACACTGCAAATCACCCCTCACCTCCTAAGACAAACTTGAGACCTCTGGTAGAAGGTCTTCTCTTCCTTTTAATTTACAGACCATACCATCCAGCATGGAGCAATGTCAGGACCCAACTAGTTTCAGAGGGCAGAGAGGAAGCTTGTCCGCTGTTGCCAGCTGTGACAAACCTCCAGTCTTTTGCCTCTTGGCAGGACTCCAGAACATCCCTTGTTCTTCTGCGGCACGTTCCTCACTAAGGCTCTCCAAAAAACTGATCTATTTGCTGATCCAGAGCAGTGAGGCCAGCAGGAACTGGCTACTTTCTCACTTCCACTAAATGTGTCACTTTAGACTGGACAGAGGAGATGTGGGCATTTGATCTGGTAAAGAAAGCATGGGCTGGGTGAGTGTCATTGTCCATGGATGGAGTGGAGGAATTGACTTATATTCCCACGCAGGCTGGGCACCAGGGATGATGGTGACATCTGTCCAACAGACTCTTGATTCCACTGGGATTGTGCGTCCAATGTAAGTTTTCCAGGATGGCCTAAGACATGTCCAATTGCCCTCAAGGGAAGCTTGAGGAAGCTGGGGCTGCATGGCCAGATCCCAAGGTGTAAATCCAGTTGCTGTCTGCACTGACAGCAATCTCCAGAAGCACTGGCATCTTTCATTCCTTGGCAGCACTCCCACACTGGGCACCACAACGCCCCGGCTCCTGAGCGCACACAGCCCTGAGACCTGCATTAGGCACGCAAAGACAACACTGCTGTCACAATCCCATTTAGACCTTGGCAAAAACTGGGGTGCTTGCTGCAGATGCCAACTCTCCTACCTTTATTCTGGTCCTTTTGCTACTTCCTGCTTCTCTTCAAACTCCAGCATCTGGAGTCATGAGATTTTAGCGGATATGAATTTGGAGGGGGAGATGTCGAAGGGCAGACATTTAGCTATCCTTTAGCGGAAGAAAAGCTACAAGATTCAACAACCCTGGCAAGCAATTACACTGAAGCTTATGGGTTTTTATTTTGTAATTTACTGGCTTTGGCTCTAGACATGCTGAACAAAACTTCTCACCAAAAAAAACAACCCAAACATTCCGCCTGCACACAGAGCATGAGAGGTCCCACATGTGCAGAGACTGGTGGCAGGACCACTTTGTCCCTTTCCCATTCAGAAGCAGCCCAAAGTGAATCTCTGCTGTCTGAGCCCAGACTCATCCACTTTAGCCAAGAGGAATTGTACTGGGCTGGTGATTCACGGAGAGCTGAACTTTCATTTAAGAAGAATCTTGTCTTTGTGCTGTCCCTGGTTTAAAACCTCCAGAGGTGACACAGTTCTTGCTGGAAAAAGAGAAGGGACAGGGCCAAAGAGGAACAGGTCCAGTCTGGCGCACACTGGAGATGGAGACCTCCAAGAGGACAATACACACCAACAGAGCTGCCCAGGTTTGAGCAGCCCCACCCTTGGTGTATTGAAACCCTGGACTTACAGTGGAGTTGAGCAATGTCTGCGGAACTCCATCAGTACACCAGTGCAGGCACAAAGTAAAAGGCTCTGCCCCACAATGCAAAACAGGCAGGCAGGCAAAGGCAGGTGAAGTGAGGTGAAGTGGCTTAGGGTACCCAGCAAGCTAGTGGAAAAGGATTGAATATTCCCCTCGTGTGCTGCCCATGACCGTTGCTCCAGCTGCCTCTCGCTGAGGTAGCAGCATTCAACACCACAAAGCACCTTATCCCTGCCATTGACATCTGACACAGCCAGGACGGGCATCAAATTTATACTCAACTGAAAACACAGCATGATGTGCTGCCTAGGAAACCCTGGTGTGCCGTGCTCCTAGATGGAGCCTTACAGCAGCCCCTTTCCTAGAGAAGTGAGGAAAAATATCCTCCCTGCCCCCATCCCCAGGCAACATTCCCTGGAGCTTTACACCCAAAGGACCACAGACATGTGGGGGAGGGACAGGGACACAGAGAGAGGATCTCCCGCCAGAGATTGGGGGAGGATTAAAAAAAAAATAAAAAAAAAATGGAGAGGCAGTGAGCAGAGGCAGAGAAAGAAAAAAAGAAAAAAAGGAGTGGGAAGGGAGAAAGTGAGAAAAAGAGAGAGAGTGAGAAAAATGACAGGAGCTGAATTTTCAGCGCCCTCACTTTAAATCAAGATAAAAGACTGAAATGGAAAATAACAGTCCAGAGAAACCCCTGGACGGCTTTGGGCGTTAATGGAAACACATGGCTGAAGGCTGTAGTGTTGTCAGCTTCCCCGTGCTCTGACATTCCTTTCTGATAATCCGGCCTGCCATAAAATTAGAATAGCAAATACCTCCTGACAAAGATGCATGTTTCCCTCTATTGTGCCATCATAAAAAAAACTCCGCTGGTGACTCGAGGAGCCGCAAACTTCAATTTAAATTTACAGTGCGGCGGAAGGAAAGTGATATGCACTCAAAAATTTTAATAACCTATTAAGTTACGACTTCAATTTCATTTTATGAATATTTTCCTTGGGGAGCAGTGCTATCACAGAGAAAGATAGAAATTTAAAAAAGATAAATAGTGCCATTAATCTCCAACATTTCTCTTCCATTATCCTTGAAAATTAGGAGTTATTTTTGTTCAGATCTTCATGTAATTAGCTCCCTACACTTGATTCACTAGCCAGAAAATGACCATGTTCAGAAAATTAAAAATTTGTCATTAAGTGGAATTTAACATAATATCATTTATCTTTATCTATTCCCCAGCTGACAGCAGGAGCCTTGGAAGTGATACAGGCTTCTGTGTCAGAGAGTAGAGGCAAGTCCTCGACATGAGAGGGAGAGCACGGGAGTGTTGGGGGGGGGAGGCTAGAAGGATGTGGGAGGGTAGCGGGAGAGGGGGAGCATGTGAGACAAAAAGGAAGCAGGAGCTGGAGTCCCGGAAACAGGGAAAGAAAAGGAGGATTGGGAAGAAAAGGAAAGAGCGTGAGGGAGCCAGAGGAGCAGGGCAGACAGCCAGGCAGGGTGAGGGGCTGGGTGGGAGCAAGGAAGTTGAGGAAGAGAAGAGCAGGGAAGGCGGGTGAGGTAGGGCTATTGGCTGGGCAGAAATCCTCACCAAGGACAAAGGAAGGCTTTCACTGCCTATTAAAGACCTAAAGCCTGCACTGGCTACAAGACCCAAATGAATATTAGATGTCAGCAGACCTCTTCCTCTTCAAGGATTTCAGAGTGATCCACCAAGCAGCTTCCACCAAGTCATTATCAACTTGTACAGAAAGGAAACCGAGGCACAGAACAGGTCTTTGACTTGCCCAAGGTGAGGAGACTGGAAGCAGGGCTGGGACCAGAACCCAGCCCAGACTAGCAGACCCTTTGAATCCTTCTGCTCTGACTCTTACTTTGCATTTCCCTCAACTAATCCTCTGTGCACACCAGAGGTGCAGCAAATCCAGCTCTCCAGCACGAACTGAACTACAATCAGCCTCTTCAGCTTCTGAATCCCTTCCACAGACCAAAAACATTAGCCTCCTAACCATCTCGTTTAATCTCTGTCTCTCCTATTCTCAGTGGTTAGATCTGATAAAATATCTCTCTGGAGAAAACGAAAGAGAATAGGTAGAAGGAAGGAGAAGAACACCATAAAGCAAACACTATGAGCAGGAGCTATTTTAAATAACTGGCTAGCTCAAAAAGCCAAGGACATTAGCTACTCAGCAGTTCCATTACAAGCACTTGTGCTATATTAGGCAAATCACTTCTCTATTTTGGCTTAAAATTTGGGGATTTTTCCACTCCTCCCAAAGAAGTTTTGAGTATTTATTTATCTGCATTCCCTTCTCATATGTCTTTATTTTCAAAATTTGTGCATACATTTTATTCTTATTTTGGTTTATAAGTACAATAAAGTGTGTTGGGGGAAAGCCATAAAGATTTGCACTTCATCAGAAACAAGCTTAATGACTTTGCACTCTGCTATGTATTCTTCTGTGCAAAATGTAACAGATTCTTGCACAAGTATGTACTGGACAGTGCACAGTGTGTTATAGATCTGTACAACAAGAGGGCATAAAACAGCAGAGGAACATTCTAGTGCAGTCAACATGCTCTGTGGCTTTCATTTTTAATGCAGCCTAGGGAGACAGGTACAAAAAAATCTCACGTAATAGCATTCTCCCCACAGGCTCCTGCAAAACACAGTCGTCAGCCAGAAACTACCAGCCCACATGCATCAAACTATTTCTTTCTACCTATAGAAGGTAGAGATGGGGCAGGGTCACTGTGCTCATCCTACAGCTGGACACATGGAGGTGCTGAAAGTACCTCAGTGCTACAGCAAACCAACAGCAGAACCAGGTATTGGACCCAACCATCCTGCCTCGTTTCTGAAAGCAACCACGCACTGCCGCCTCGGAAGCGTCCCACCACCATCTGGGGGATGCAACGCTGCTTTATGGCTCGGGCAACTTCTTTATTCTGGTGCACACATAGCTGGAGCCAACAGCAGAGTTGGATAAGCATAGGTCTTGTCTACTGGTTTTCACTAGGTGCTGGGTATGATTCTAAGTTGGACCCTTAGCCAGAGTAAGGGAAAGTGGCACCTACTGTACCACTTGCCACAGTGGAGTGGAGTGCTGTCTCTGTGGATGTGATTTCTGTGACCCATTTTGTTATCTCAAGTCTACTGTAGCCATGACCCTCTGTTCTGAAGGCTAGGTGGAAGTACCCAACGGTCATCACCTGCCACAACACTGCAGAAAAAAGCTCCATCCAATGATCTGAAATGCCAAGAATCGGCTCATACCTTCATCGGGTCATCTCCAAATGGTGGCTGGGACTTTCACCAGGCCCCTTCCTCTCTTACCCACTTATTATATGATTTACCAAAGCGCCTTCACTTTGTTCCCTCATTGCTTGATTCAGAAGCTATTCTTGCTGCTCCTCTTAAAATCAGTTCTGCTCCTCTTTTCCCCACCATCTTTCTCAACCCACTTCAATTCTTTTTTATACCCTTACAGGCTAAGCCAGACTGTTCTTTTCCTCTCCATCCCCCATGCAGACCCTGGCCCATCCCCTCCTGCCTCTCCTATCCCTTTATCATGCTCCCTCTCCTCACCAGAGCCTCAGCACTGCAGCCCTAAAGCAGGATAAATGGTTATGGATATCGTACAATAAAACCTTCAGAATGGAGAGTTTTGTGCAAGTGAACAGCAGCCAAGCCTGAGAGACTGAAAATTGGATAAAGGGATTAAAACAGTAGCACATTAACAGGAGATTTAGAGTGTAATAAACTCATTTCATAATAATATGTGCGTTGGGGCTGGTAATAAATCATCACGGGATCCCTGCCTTCCGCAGTGCTGGAACGAGGCAGTGACCTGAAAGCGGGGTAGGATTTCAGCGAGATGTGGATTAATTTCACAGGGTTCTTGGCCAGGAATAAAGTGGCTGTGCCATTGCTGTACAGCTGCTGCTGCTGCTACTGCTGGCTTTTTACAAGAAAACACAAAAGACAAACAAATGAAACCAAACAAGAAAATCTGCCAACATCGCCTGGCACACATGTTTGTGGAGAGGAGTGGTCAAGCAGCCTTCACCAGCAAAACCCCAGCGGCCAAGCATCAGTGCTTCTCAGTCACCTCCCTGCCCCTTGTTCTGCCCCCTTTCCATGCAGATTTGTGGGGTAAAACTGAGAAAACAGCAACAGGAAAGAAGCCAGCTAAACAAAAATGCTAGGCTAAGTCACCACATTAATGGCCCAAATAACTTTGCCTAAGACACTGAAGTCAAAAGAATGTAACAACCACATGCAGTAGATAGACCAGCCTAGTGTGTAGTCCAAAATGCAACTTTAGGACAGGCAGGGATGGGGAAAGGCTGAGACCCCAACTCATGTTTGCCGCACAAAGCTCATGAAAAGTTACAAAAGAGATGAAGCCTCAGATCGAGAAAGGGAGGACAGCAGCATGCTGGAATGTTTCCAAAGAAGGAATACAGATGGATCCAAGCCATAACGCAATTAGGTGAGGCAAGGACTTTGCAGCAAGAGGTAATAAAGGAATAAAGAACAAAAAAATGCAGTACAGGTGTCCTGGAATAAAAAACAAAGGACTTGAGGAGGCCTTGGGGAGATGGGAACAGGTTGATCACATCTTAAGGAAGACTGGGGAGCAAAAAAAGCTTCCAAATGAGAAGGTACTGCAAAGCTCACAACAATAAAGGCACTGGTTCACCTGACAGGAGAGCTGGGCTCCACTTCTTGCCACTGCAACCACGGAGCTTGCTTGGATGGTGAGCTCTCAGGCAAAGTCCTGCCTTGCTTTACTATAATCCATAGAGTGTGGTCCAGTGTCTGTGAGAAAAATACATTGGGACACCTTGATGTTGATGAAACTGGACATGAAAACAAGCAATTATATCGAAGAAAAGACATGATGGGCCAATCTCAAAGGAAATTCTCTAAACATAAGCCAAGGCTAACCTTGTACGAAGAAGGGGAGGGTAAGTTTAGATGAGAGAAATGGGACATTGAAGACTGAGGAGGAAGTGAATGTCCAGCAGGACAAAATTCAAATCTCAAAATGAGATTTAAGAGCTGGAGACCTGCAGGTTGATGGAGATTTGCCTTTGCTGGTACCCCTAGTGTTAGCACCACAATGCTTATTTAGTCAAAGCAGAGTCACAACTCTGGACTTCCCTGAAAATATTAACCTCTACGCTGTGCTACCCAAACACAGGGGTAACAAAGTCATCAGCTCACAAATAGCCATCTGCCTGTGTGAGCACACTGAGGATGTTCAAACCAAACAAGGCATATAACTTTCCTCAAACTGAAGCCTAAGCCTTGCAAGAAGCCTGCGTCTGAGGTAGAAAGTGACATCCATATGCAAGTTTTCTTTATATTTGTGTGGTGGCTGCTGACAACCCACCCACTATGCACAAATCCCTCAAGGAAACCCTGTTTCTTTAACAAAGGGAGTTTTGCAGCATCATGCTGGTGTGTGCAGAAGACACAGCAAACACCTATGACATTCACAGGACCAGGTTGGGAGGTAGGCTAAAGTGTCATGTCTGGATTTTTAGAAAGGTATTTGACATTACATTAAAAGATAGATTAAGGGAGAATGCAAAACAAGGACAAAGGCAAGACTGCAGTAAAACAGGGAAAAGAGACTCAGTTAGACAGAAGGGCTGAGTGTCTCAGAGCCACTTCAGATTCATTCAGCCAAGGACAAAGAATGGGCCCCAACACTGCTGGGAAAGTCATGCCCACAGATCTCCAAGAAGAAAGCAGAAGAAAGAAATGGACAAAATATCATGTCCCAGAAGACTGTTGCCTGAACTCCCAAACTTTGTCCAAGGAAACAAATACCATATTTTTTAAATGCTGCAAAGTTTAAATAATAGCAAAACATCTCATAGCCACCAGCCTGGCTTGTGGACAAGGGTCCTGCACAAGTCCAGCCTCAGCTTGGGCCAACTACTAGTCACTGACACAGACTGGAACAGGCCTAACAGATGCCATCTGTACCTCCACACCAGCTAAAGTGTCCACTTGGGATGGAAGAAGTGCATGGCCTTGTTCATCTTCTGAATCACTCTGTGCTAGGACTTGAGTTTGACACTGCCCTTTGCCCCTGAATGCCCAGAGCACAAATTTATTAGCCACAGTAGGTCACTTTATCTCCTGCTGGTTTAGAACAGGCAGTTTAACTTCCGCTCAGGAAATTTGCATAAGATCTTTGGAGGCCTTCCTATGCTCCCACCAGACATTTTTATTTCAATGGACTACATTGTATTTCAAGGAAAAAACTCCACAAAAAGTATTCCCACAAGTCCAGTCCTCCCAGTCACCTGCTTTACACTGTTCCTTATTGCACACCCCACTTTTGTTATGGACTGCTGTTGTGCACAGCACTGAGTTCCAAGGTTTAGCCAACACTGCAGACAGTTTATAGCCCTAAGACCTACAGCTGGTGTCTCTTGTTGCCTTTACTTGTCCCACACCAAGCAGCTGTACTACAAAGGCAGTAAAATGTGCAGTAAGCAAAGGGCTGGGGACTTTTTCCTCAACAGAAAAATAACGGGTTTAAAAACACATTTTGTAAAAACACATTTCAGAGATCGGTTCCAGAGTGTAAAGGCCGTTTTTGGATTGGACTAGATGATCTTTCGAGGTCCCTTCCAATCTCTAACATTCTGTGATTCAGTGATGCTAATAAACACAGGAACTGGTAGATCCATGTTTTGAAACTGCATTCGTTAAAACAGAGTTTTAGCGAGTCCCTTAAGACAAAAAAGCAATATATGTAAAGAAAAGTCTTCAGAAACCAGAAATTTTTCTCAAAATATATTTTGGATTTTACAAGCACTAGAAATGTGGCCAAAAATCCCAAGGAGGTCACCTTGGCTGTCAGACCATAGTAGTGGGAAAAGGGGAAAGCAGGAAGGAAAAGCTCATTTTGCTATTCTTTCCCACTGGTAGTAAGGGATTATCCCAGCTCAGCAATGACGCACAGTGGAAAGATGGGAGTCCCAAGACGCTGCCCAAGGTAGTCAAAAAGGGTGCAAAGAACTGCCAGCAGCACATCACCGTCACAGATGCCCACCAAGAGGTGACAATCCCTGAGAGAAGATCTCGGAGCCCAGAGCCTTGCACACATACCATGTAAACAGCAAGTGGCCCTCCTGGCAACTCCACCAGGTGGGAGGGTGTCACAGTGGCAAGTGGCAGCAGCACTGCTGTTCATCTAAGCTGGCTTTCATCACTGAAGTGTAAATTCATTCAGTAAATCACACTAGCTTCCTCATTGCAAAATAGCACTCAAGAAGCACTAATAAAGTAGGAGAAAATGGATTTGCATTGAAGTCAACCTGTCACTTCAGCTGTCAGTCACTGCCAATCAAGGACTGTAAGCCCCATCCAAACAGAATTCCCCAGTAGTAAACTAGCCATGGGAACTTGGGAAGCCAAGGAGCAGAAGCAAATACACTCAGCACAGGACCTTCATATTCCCCCATCCCACACATACCCCACAAGAGCCAACATGACCAAATCCTGCACAATAAAAGGTGGTGGACAGTGAAACACAATAGAAAGTTACTCTGAATAGTGAACTAGAGAGCCGAGGGGCTGTAAAGTGCTGTTTGGCTACCCAACACAAGGAGGACATCAAGCTGTTGGAACAGGTCCAGAGGAGGGTCACAAAGATGGTCAGAGGGCTGGAACACCTCCCCTGCGAGGACAGGGTGAGAGAGTTGGGGTTGTTCAGCCTGGAGAAGAGAAGGCTCCAGGGGAACCTTACAGCAGCCTTCCAGTACCTAAAGGGGCCTACAGGAGAGATGGGGAGGGACTTTTTATAAGGGTATGTAGCAACAGGACGAGAGATAATGGATTTAAACTGTAAGAGGGCAGATTTAGATTAGGTATTAGGAAAAAATTCTTTACTGTGAGGGTGGTGAGGCACTGGAACAGGTTGCCCAGGGAAGTTGTGGATGCCCCATCCCTGGAGGTGTTCAAGGCCAGGCTGGATGAGGCTTTGAGCAACCTGGGCTAGTGGAAGGTATCCCTACCTGTGGCAGGAGTGTTGGAATTAGATGATCTTTAAGGTCCCTTCCAAACAAATCATTCTATGACTTATCTCCTACTGGATTCACAGGAGGTATTTCCTCCCACAACTCTACTAGGTGATATTTAAGAATAAGGAGAAATTTCCAGAAACTCTCCAAACAGTCCATTTCAGCTTGCAAATACAAGTAGCCCTGAAATAGCTCTGAAAATGCTGAAGGACCCAAGCTCAGTGTCCTCCAAACATTACTTCCTGGATGTATTTCCTTTGTGTAAAATGGGACCAACATTAGAAAGAGGGCTGAACATGGCTAAAACAAAATATGCCCATTTTTGAACTGCCCATGCTTGAACTGCCCCAAGATGGCATTTTCATGAGAAAGGAAAGGAATGAGAAAGAAAGGAACAAAATAAATTTTGTTAAAGTTTTTTCTTCTTTAATTTAATGAAAAAACATCAAAAAACAGGAAAAAGCAAAGCATAAGCAATTTTTTTACATGAAAGGTTGTGGCTGTTTTGCAACATCCCCCTTCTTTACTAAGATGAAAAATGAAATTAAAGCTAACTCATTCATTTCCCCACAACTGGGGCATCAGTACAATCACCTGCAGCAGTTTCAGTGCTGTCCGGTTGGAAAGGGCCAGCTTTCCGGACACACTGCAGCTATACAGCTGGTGAGCTAAGGCATGCCATTGGGGTTTTTTTGTTGTTTTATTATTATTATTATTACAAAATGTCATAGCAATACAGTTGCATGATATTGTGCTGGCCAGAAATCACCTTCAAGACAGTTTAGTGATATGACGTGGTACATCGTCAACAGTAAATCTGCACTGGGAAGCAATAATCCATTCCAATTCTGATCACTGAAGACATCAGAATTAATTAAATGCCTGCTGTTAATCATGCTACCTGGCCTACAGACAAACCACCTTGTTCTGTAACCTTTTATGGTTTTATTAGCCGAAGAGGATCATATTAGCTTGACTTTTGGATAGGACACCTGCAAAGACCATTCAGTGTTGACAGAAATGGCATGGCTGTATTCAAGTGTTGATCTCATTCACAACAGACTGAACCTGGGCAGTTGTAGTCGTGCTGCTCAGGCAAGCCCTAAGCCCAAATCTTTGATTTTTGCAGTCATAACATTTGCCGCATGTTGGAGAGACCAGCCACATTTAACAGTGTGGCATTACCAAGTTCTTGCAGAAAGAGTTCCTCCCTATTTAAATTCCAGCTGGACAGAGGTGTCTTCTTCAATTCCTATGCAGAGTAGTTATTTAACATTTCCCTGGATGCAAATGAATGCAGACAAAAATAAGTTGCCTCACTTTGGCAGAATAATTGATGGTATAAACACGGGATCAGGAACACTAAGTGAGGCAGAAATTCTGCAGAAAAAGCTCAAGTTGAACAGGAGTTATCAGTGCAATGTTGTTCTGGAAAAAAAAAAATTATGGACAGTTTAAAGAGGAGCACAGATGATTAGGTATATCGTACATCTCCACATAGGTGAGGTTTCAGCTGGAATATTAAATCTAGGTCTGGACCACAGCATTAGAGAGATCAGAAAATAAGAGCCATTTGTAAGGAGAAATAAGACTGATCCAAGATCTGGAAAGCATGTCCTGAAAAGCTGGAAAGAACTGTGGGTGTTCAGTCTAAAGATGAGAAAGCTTAGGAGAAACGTCTTCCTAGCAACTGAAAAAAATGGAAGGCAATAAGCCCTTCTCCATGTCAACATGGAGAAGAGAACAAGGCTTAAACTGCAGCAAGATTCAGATTAGGTGTGAGGACAAAGTTTCTAGTGCTGTGAACTAGTGCTAGAGGCTAGTGAAGCACTGGAGCAAATTGCTGTAGGGAAGCTGTCATACTTCTATCAGCTTTTAAGAATAGCAAATTAGCTAGAAAGCTAGAAAATACCCCTCCGAGATAGAATGAGTCTTGCTCTAGGGTAGAGAGATGGATCGGATGATCTCATGGTGGTAATTCCAGGCTTAATTTTTCTGCTGATCATAGTCAAATTAAAGAAATTAAATCACAGTGAAGCCCATTCTGTGTTCAATGCCATATATTAGACCACTGGCAAGACAGCATTCAGACCATCAGGAACTGATACATGCACATCAGTGACACTTGCTTCAATACTACCTGCAAAAAAACTTGAGAAGCAAATGGGGGAGAAGGGTAATTTACTGTGATTTCCCTTCCTTAGTGTCCTAAAATATTTCCAAAATGATCTAACCAAAAGGCTGTAATATGCACATCTATATTTGCATAAGTAGAAACATATCTCTTTATTAAAAATGAAATATTTTTTCTTATTGAGGTTTCGTGGTGGGTTTTTTTTTTTTATGTTAAGCATTAAAATTATCCTTCTCTATGAAGCAGTACTTTCCATTAAGGAATACAGATATTTTACTAAAAAGAGAAAGTACAATATTTAGACTTGTGTAGAACCTTTTTCCTGAGAAAATCCAACCAAATGCAAATGTTTTTCAGGTCATTCCATATCTACTTTTTCTTCAGAAACAAACAAAAAAAGTTTTAAGCAAATTACTTCCCTGCTTTGGCATTTCTGAGTCTAGATTTCAGAATCAATCTAAGCACATCTGTGTTGCTGTCTTCTGGAAGGCCACAGCAAGAACTTTGGGATTCCCAGATACATGGAGAGGCACAGGGTTAATGGTCTCGGGGACTTTGTGGTCAAAGAGCAGTGGCACTGCTGGTTAGCAGGAAGTTTGTCTGGTTAGCCTGGGTTTTGTCTCTGACACTGGTTTAGAGCATGTCCCTGTGTTGCCTTCCTGTTACAACACAACTCCCAAACAGCACAGGCAGAGCTACATGTTGGGGCAGAGGCTTGGGCACCTCAGTGGCCCACCTCATCCTGGTGAAACCATTCCTTATACAACAATAATGCCTTTATTTAGAACAGTGCAATTTGTATACTACCCAGCAGATCCCAACTTGAACTATTGTGCTCGCTCTCTGACACTCCACTTCCAGAGTAACACAGATGTGGTCCATCACAGATGAACTCGTTTACATCTGCCTTATATGTTAAGAAGGTACTTCCTTCTGCCATTCAAATTAGCAAAATCAGCTTCTCCTGCTCTCACAGGGCCAAAATCTTTGCTGGTAGAATTTAATGAGATCTATTGGTATTCACTGGTGCTGCCCCTGGTCTGCATGTTCCTGTTACATTGACTCGATTTATTCATTGTATGTAGCTGGTACAATATACATCTACATGGCTGTGTGTAACCAAATCAGCAAAATACTTGTTTTAGAATATGCCTGGAGTCCACCCTGGTTCTTCCACTGGAGCATGAGCAATGTCTACAGTGAGCTACCAGTGGGATAAAGAGGAATGACATAAACCCAGAGTCATTACATCCACTGTCTCTTTTTGAAGAGTGAAATGCACACATGTTCATCCAAACATCTATACGTTTCATTACAAACAGGACTGACACAGGTTAAACTGTGCTTCTGTGCAGGACCAATTGCCCCCTCTGGGCCACATCTTCACCTCATGTAAGTTGGCATCCTTACATTATCCTCACAAAGCCCTGTTGAGCTGCCATCCCCCCATCCTCAGCTGAAGATCTAGAGCTTTCCATCGGCTGATAAAACTCCAAATTTTTAATACTGCTTGGTTGCTAACACCACCAAATAAGAGTCCGTTCATCACATGGTCTACACTGCCCTTTTGTCAAACCAGCAATACAGCAGTTGCTCTCATTTCTCTCAAAGGTCCTGTACATACAGGTCTTGCTGTAAAGTGAGGAACATACTTTGTCTAAACTTCGTGCTTTTTATCACTTGAGTATTAGTCGTTTTCAATATGTTTCCGTTGCATTAACGGAAAAATATGGGAGCCCTCCAGTGGTAAAAATAATACCTTTAATTTCCCATAGATGATAACCAGAGGCTGTAACCTAGCAGATAAAGTGCCTACTTCAGCTTTCAAACGTGCAGCTGTGAGTTCAGAACTGTATTTTCAGTCCTTTTCTGTTCACTTTATTCCACTCATGCTGCTTTAACTTAATTAATACCCATTTATTTAGCAGGACCATGATAGTAATAACAACAATAGCTGCCATCACCAACGGGTCAGATTTAGCCATGCAGTGAAGTGTGTGAATGCTGTAGAAGGAAAGGCATGCAAAAGGATGAAAAATTAGGGCTTCCTTTAAAGAATAAAAATCAACCATGGTGTAAATGGACTGATTTTCATGAGAGGTAAAGCATACCTGGTTACATTCAGCTAAAGCAATGAAAGCCTCAGCTTCAAAGAAAAATTTTACTCTTCATAGGTGTAGTTTTGAAAGCTATGGATTCTCAACACTGAACTTCTATCAGCTATGAGGACAGGAGGGTAAAGAAACACCTCGTTTGACTCACTTGGATCTACTTCTTGATGATATCTGCTGTCTCCCCCCATAAGTGTCAGCTGTAAAACTACCAAACTTACCAAAAAACTGGTATGCTGGAAAAGGAGAAAAAGAGGGAAGAAGGATCAGCCTATATTTTCCCTTGGCAAAATAAAAAAGAAAGTGTTTCAGAGCAACCAAAGTGTACAGTTTTAGTCCAAGTTAGTCCTTGTAATTTGGTATTAGATCGTCTTTCTGTAATTCTTTGAAGTTGCACTTAAAGCAAAGTTCAAAACAGCCAATGTAACAGGAAAAATGAAAGCTTATTTTGCTCCTAAATGTGAGAACAAAACATTAAGTTTTCCCGCATCACTATTCTTGGTCAAAAATTTATTTTTCAGACAAAACACAACTAAAGTGGGATGATGACAGCCACAGAGCCAGTGGCTACCGTTACAAGTTATAGCTGTAGCTCGTAAGTCCTTTAGCACTTCGCCTTGATCTTGTGCATTGCAGGGAAAGAAAAGGTAGTTTGGGTCAAAACCAAGATATGCAAATCAGATTGGCAACAATAAGAGGTTCATCTAAAGCACAAAAGGGTTAAAGTATTTCCTTACCCAGCACAGCAACCCACAGTTCAGAAAGCATGCTTCCCCCTGGCCTGCACAGAGTGTGGCTCTGAGAGACGGACCTGCCCCCTCGGACATGCAAAAGACCTCTCATTAGGAAAGCAGAAGGCAAGATCCACAGTGCAGATCTGAGAGCAGAAAAATGTCAGTGGCCCTGTGCAGCAGCTGTTCTTCCTGCTAGTAATAGGCTCAGCTCACCCTGACTATCTTCAGAGCCAGTTGCCTGATGCAAACACCGTGATGTTTTGCATCAGGGTCTTGCTTCTGTACTGTTCACAGTGCTGGAAAAGGAGTCTCCCAGATCTCCCCCAGTCTTTTCTATCTGTGCATTGAGCACGGAAGAAAGTAGAGTAGAAGATGTTGAGAGAATTTTGGGATGCACACCCCACTTTCTGAATTTTCTTTTAAACACTTTCTTTGTCTTGTGCTGTCCCACAGATATCATGGGTGGGGAGGTCAGGCTTTCCACCAAAGCCCTGTCCAAATGTCACCCACTAGTTATTTCAGATCAAAATTGCCACCTTTATACTTCAGAATTAACCTACCCAAGATCAACACGGACAGCTCACAGCTATATTATACTTTAGTAGTCTTCATTCTACTTTTATGTTATTCTGGAGTTATAAGACTGGAAAAAATAATATAACCATCATTAGGAGGGCTCTCCAAGTGCAGAAGACTCATACAAATGGTTCAGAGTTCATAGCCAACTTTACACCATCATCTCTCATAATCAAGAGTGTAGCCCAGTAAAAGGAGGGGAGATAAAGCAAAGAGGAAATTTGCTCTGCACACTGCTGCATTGTGCATAGTCTCATTTACAGAAAATGCTCCCAGAACCAGTCGTGAGTTGGAAAGCCACCTCCAGTCTTGGTTTGACTCCCCATGGACAGGATACAGTTGTGCAGTGGGGTATCTTGAGTCTTCAACCACATGCAAAAGGTTTCTGAAATAATCTGAGTTTCACACTCATTCAATCTCACAGCTGATTTTCCTCATCAGTGTTGACTGAAGGGGAGCAAGATAAAAGGCAAATATTTCTGACCAAGGAAGCAATCTGCCAGGATTCCAGTTCACATGAAGAACTCATGTTGACTTCATCTTCCTCAGATCCAGCCTCACATTTGAAAAGCCATTCTTTATAGCTCTGCTTTTAAGCTGTTCAGATAAACACTATGCATCCTGCTGCTTAAGAGTAGTCAAGCATAGCATAAACTTCACCACTTCAGAATTTTGTACTGCACCTATCCTGCATCATTGCCTGCTAACGCTGGGTGAACAAAGAGGACAATGCATGTAGACAGGGAAGACCCTTGACACTGACTGCACATAGACACAGATACCCTCTGTTGCTGTTCGTGGTGCTTGGGGAAGATATGATCTGCTATAACCACAATGCTAAGCATAAGTGGGACTTCTCTTGAGCAAAATGAGTTGTCTTCCTTTCAGAAGTTCAGACCTCTCCAAATCCTTATTTACTAGAATCCAAGCAATAAACTCAGAAGCAAGCAAGCATTTCTGACCCAACTCTTGGCACTGAAGATGGGAAGACTAACTACAGGTTTCTCTTTCCCCCATATGTCTTTCCATGACTATCAGATCAAAGACACAATGACCTACATTGATACGCCCCTGCTTCTTTCATTCTACAATCACGTCCATCATTGGTCTCCTCTACTGCCATTACGTCCATATGATGGTCTCTACCCATTTGGAAGATGTCCATGGCCAGCCATGTAGATTGGAGAGTATTTGCCAGCAATGGCAGTAATGTCCAGCTTCCAGTGTTTGTCCCAAACTTCATCTTTAAATCCCCACAGAAACAGCAGAAGACCACCTGAAAGGAGCTATATTTCACAAAGACTGTGCTCTATTTTTCTCTAAAGACTTATAGAAAACGTAGTCTTCCGGACCTCCCAAACACCCTAGAAGATTACCATCCATGTTTGTAGTGACCCAGTGTTCCATCTGGGGATTTATTTTGTTCTCCCATCTCCCATTTAAAAAAAAAGAAAAAAATATCCCATCATCACAGCATAGCAGCCAACACTGTCACAGCAGCTCCATGCAGCTCACATCAATTCCATTCCCAGGGGTGCAAGCCAATTTCTCTTGTTTTTCCACCCGTCTCTTTGGCTGAACCTCCAGCAGCCTTCAATCCCATTAATCCAAGCACTGCCGGCGATGACGAAGACTGATTTCACCAGCAAACGATCAATTTGTATCTCCCCCCCTTTTTTCTTTTTTTCCCTTTTTTTGGTGCTATGTACAAAATATTATGAAAAAGGTGTTAGTGGTGATAGTTCCACAACAGTGAAATAATAGAGTAATAAGGCAATCCACTTTTGACCTTGCAGGACAGCTAATTCATCTACCCATCTATCTTAATTACTCCCTGGGTTACAAAAGAGAAACTGTACAATTCATTCATTCCACGGTGACAATTCCATTTTCCACCCCCAGTAAAGCACCATCCTTTCTCTGCAGCGATCCTGCCATAGACCACATCCTTTCTCAGCCTGCTCACACCAACCCACATGCAAACAGTCATTAAAGGCCTGATCCAAAGCCTGATGAAGTCCATGAAGTCAGGCCCTTGTTGGCCTCAACACACCTTCCCCTTGCTTTTAAGCGAACCAGAAATCAGCCACCTTCATAAGCCATATCAAAAGCAACAGTGGGATCTCTGGAAGAGCAGACAGGTGTTCAGACAGGTTAACTTCACCCTGATCTTTTCAGATCTTCTCTCAAATAGACGAAAAGAAGGTTTCTTACAGAAAGGTGTGTGTTGTCTCAGAAAAGTCTATGAAATCCATCTGCACTGGATGAGAGCAAGACAGGATCTCTGAATTTGGTGAGCACATTGTGATAAGGGTACAGAGAAGACATAGGCCAGAGAGTGGAGAAAATTCAAAGACCATCTTCTGATGGCACTGCTCTAAGTTCTGCTATGTATCACTTGCTGAATATTAATGTGGCCTCGAAGTTAATATCTGAGTCTCAAATATCTGAGTTATACATCCATATAATCTGATTTTTCTTCTGCTTTACCTCAGAGGCTGAATCCCACGATGTACCCTTTTTTAGGCACGGCATCTACGAGTAGACTGTTTGCACGTGACTCTCCAACCTGAAGAGAGAGTCTGGCATGAATGTCTCGCACCATTCTCAGAAAGAGCCAAGGTTAGTCTTTACCTCCAATAGGCAAAGGGGTTTGTTGGCATTTGCAATACCAAAATTTCACAATACCCCTTACAGTTTAACCATTGCTAGGAAGAAAGTGGAGAGCTGGCCACAAAATAAGGTAAGGAGGAAGGTGCTTCAAACACAGTAGTGGTAGCTGAGATAAACCCCACTGACTCTTGGTTGTTCTTCCTGTGAGTTAAGTTGACACAAAAACAGCACAAATCCCCACAAGGGTCAGCTGCCTCCGGTCAGGTCTTCTAGTGGGAGGAGTTTTGGCTGCTGATATATCCTTGAAGATTTGCACTTTCCTAGCACCTCATTTCTCTGCAAATGTTTTTAAGGTCATCTTTAGTCTTCACAGCTCACTCTGTTCCTCTGCTTAGCATCACCAGATACCTTTTGGGCTTCTAAGCAAACCAGACTTTTTTCCCCTCCTCTCCCTCATCTGCCTTCATAGTGGCCAAGCCTGCCTTTTTGCTTGTCTCTCCAACACCCAATGTGCTTTATCTAAAATATACATCTCTCTCTTCCTTAAAGCAACTAAACTCAGTACTTCCTTTCCTCTGTCTGTAACAGGTCTTCTTAGATTGATTTCCTTTCCTGCTTGGTTTCTCCACCTGTCACATTTGTCTCCAGTCCGTACTGCCCTACCATACCATATTCACTCCCTTTTTCACATCGCCATCCTCTCACCTCCTAGACTCCTCTACTTGTCTCACACAGTCTATCCACTTCACTCTGCTGATAGATCCTCTGCTCCATTGACTCCTTCCCCACTCTTCATTTTCCCTTTCTTATTGTTTTTTATACTTACTGTGGTCCCTGCCCCATTATCTCACCAACCTACTCTGCTTCCTCCTCCCCATAATCCTCTACATTAGTAGACATCCTACTTCTCTTTGTCACATCTAAGCTGACGTAGTATCTTAAAAGAAGTGACCATATCTTCTTATGTGAAGTTTGTACAGTGCCTTGTCAATGTACAATGCTTTGAATTATTATTATTAATACACTACTAACACAAAGATACCACCTTGGGTTCAGGTGTTCCTGAGACACAGATTGCTGCAAGCAGCCAAGTACATCAAGAAAGTATCAAAGCTGCTTGCCCCTTTCTTGGTTTTCCCCTAAGTCTGCCCCAGCAGCCCCTGTCAGGAACAAAATCCTGGCCTAGAGTGTAAATGGAAAGACAATATCGTACATCTCAGAGAGTGGAACTGGAGCCTAAAGTCAGGCATACACAGGGAAGGCAGGAAAACCCATCCCACTAACAATTAATATCCAGAACACTGCACAGATGTCTTCAGACCCTTTAGCGCAAAGGTGCCTACTGTCATCAGCTCCTTGAAAGACCCAGAGTCAGTTGATAGGAGCCTGACACAGAAATTTAGGCACAATTTAGGTCAACTGAGTACTTCCCAGGATGTCACTATGCAGTGAAAACAGCAAAGACCCAACAGCAGAGCCTAGACCAGTGATGCTGCTTCACTGACACATGTATGCCATTGTGCTCAGTGCCTTGATGTGCATTTCAACAGAGCCTGCACAGTATGTCCAGGGTTTTGGGAAGCAGCAAGGGGACACAAGCACAAGGTCTAGAGTGAATAACATTATAGCTGAACACAGACATCACGTGCAACTGGAAGCACTAGGAGCAAAGCAGAGCAAGCTGAAGCACAGGCATAGCTGACACAGGTTGCTGCAAGCTGCTACACTGGGGTGCTGGGTTGGCCCTTGGCTGGGGGCCAAACCACACACGCCCGCTCACACAGTCCCTGCCCCCACCCAATAATAGGGGAGAGAATTAAAGAGGTAAATGGCAAAGAGGACTCGTGGGTTGAGATAAGGACAATTTAATAACTAAACTACAATAATATTGGAAATAATACTATATACAAATATACAAATGAGTGATACACAGTGATACTGCCCATCCCCACCTGATGACCAAAGGCCCAGCCCACTCCCAGCCAATGACCCCGGAGGAGGGAGGAAATAAGTGATACACAATGATGCTGCCCCCCACCCAAAAGGCTCAGCCTGTTGCCAGCTAATGATCCCCAGAAACCGCACAAATTATTTCCCCCCTCCCCAAGAAAAGGGGGGGCGAAATGGGGGGGATGCGCTGCTCCTGGAGGCACTCACAGAACAGAGAAAACAGCCCAAGCGTCCCAGGCCGAGAGCTGACCAAAGCAGGGCAAAAAAAAAAAACCAGCCAGTGATTCCCCTGGAGAGGGAGGATCCCAAAACTCACAGAACAGAGATAACGAGCGTCCCGGGCCAAGAGCTAACGGCGTCTGTGGGGGGGTGGGGGGAAAGGCCTTGGGAGAGCGAATGCAGGCACCCGAAGCGAGATGATCCGAAGCCCAAGGGAAGTGAAAGAGAGAGCTCTCCCGGAAGGGTCCTCACCTATATACTGGGTATGACGTGCATGGGATGGAATAATTGGTCAGTCTGCTTCTCAATCTTGACCTAAAAGCAAATCCCAAGCTAGAAGCCGGACTGTCTCTCTCCCCGCCCCCCCCCGCTCTGTCTGTGGAGAGGAGAGAGGCTGAATGTGTTTGTCCTTGAGAGTATCCTAGCAATAACTATAAAAGTTCTTTTCTTATCAGTTTTCTCCTGAGCAGGAATCCAAAACATAGCCTCTTGCTAGCTATTTATGAAGAGAAGGGAAAAAAAATTAACTTTCTTCTACTTAACCCACGACAACTGGGAACAAAAAAGTTACCCCAGCCCATACCAAAACTACCCTAATTCCCAGCAAAGGAGTTGTACAGTGTCACAGCGCAGAGTTACATGTAACTGGTTTTCCAGTTAAGATATTGACTGCCACCTGAGGAAGACCCATTTCAGTCCCTGACTGACACAGGTTCCCTGGTTGACTTTGCTCAATTCCTGACATGCTTTGGAGGACCTCCTTCACAGAAAGGAGGACCACAATCTTTCACCTGCTTCTTGGCATTGTGTAGACAGAATGACAAGTGTCCTTTGTGACATGTCCAGTCTCCAGCATCCACATAAAGTTCACATTCTTCTTCCACGAGGCAGTTTCTTTAGTTCCTTGAGCTTTTATCAGGTGTTTCCCTGACCCCAAGATCTTGGAGTTTTCCCTGAGCTACAGCCTGAGTTTTGCTATTTTCCAGAAAGTTCCTCTCAGTTCCCTTTGTTTGCAGTATTTTCTGTAACCCTCTTCCTTCCCCTTTTCCTCAGAAACTGATCACCATTCAACCAAACCCCTAAGAGTCCAAACTTCCTCTTACCTCCAGCTCTCTTTAAATATTCTAGCTGTGGCACTCATAGGTGGCCAGCTGCTCTGTTAGCATGATTATGGGATGACAAAGGAGCTGGCCCATAAGCCCTGGCATAATACAATTTTCTTTTTCTTTCAACAACCCAGAATTCACACTGGAGAAGCTTTATTCTCCCCTCAAGAATTAACCTTTCTGCGCCTCCCGCTGTGCTGGTGCTTGTGGTATGCAGGAACATTTCTCACCTCAGGCATAGTTAGTAGTTTCCTTCCTGGCACGGGGTATGGAGTATAGCTAGACAGCTCAATGCTTTGATCTTGATGGCTGGTGCATGCACAAGGCTTTGGGAGTCATACTTCCTTGTTCCCCAGGAGAGCAAAGTTTCTTGCTCAGCTGAAAATTAACTTCTGGGGTTGCACTTACTCACTTCCTCTTAAATGGCCTGCAAAGCAGCTCTGAAAGCAAAGTACTACACTCCAGGGATCTCATGATCAACCTTTCCCAGGCACTCCTCAAGACAAAAGAAGGGGAGAAAAGCAAGGTGAAGGGAAGAATAAGGAGAATGGTGGTCCTGACTGAAGAAGTTTCAGAGGAGAGAAAAAGGAACAAGGGATGAAAGGGGAGTGAAGGATAGAAAAAGGAATGGAGGGAGAAAGAGAGCAGCAATAATAAGGTCATTTGTTGCAGGAGCTACCCCTAGTCTGTGTGTATGTAACACAATTTGAGCTAATTGTATTGCCCTCACTTTGGGGACGCTGCTGTCTGTCTCTGAAGCTTTTTCTAATTTCCCCCCTTAATGTACGATTTCAGAATCTTTCATTCTAATGATTTTAATGCAATCAGCAAAACTATGCATGTAATTGTCTTTGGCACAGCACTCGCTGGAGTGGCACTCAGGGACAGCTCCCTGAACCCAGGACTCCGGCAGGAGAATGCAAAACAGGCCTGTTTTCAATCACTGCGGCAGAAGGCAGCCGGCAACGTCTGCGAAAGGCTGCCGAAAAAAAACATTTGTCGGAAGACAATGACAAAAAAGGGGGTCTCAGCTCGGTGCTATTCAGAGACAATTTGTAAGCACGGCTGTTGAAGTCGATCCAAAGGCTCAGGAACAGCTGGAGCTTTGCAGTGATTGATAAGTGCGCCCAGGAGAACTTCATTTCTGCCTGAATGAAGACAAAAGCCCCGCGATGCTGGGCGGATGGGTAATGTCACTATCATTAAGTACTGAGAGTGGATATGCCAGACCTTCAGATGGGGACACAGTCAGGGCAATGAGGAGAGGTCAGGGCACCCTCCCTTCCTTCCCATCACCGCCAGCTCTTTCCCCTCCCCAACTCCCCCCTCTCTGCACACACACTTTCAGCACAAACACCTCCTTTGCTAATTGTAATGCCCATATAATAGAAGATCCCCCAGCTTGTAAGTACCACACCATAAGTTTCTCCCTCTCCTCTTCATGACTGCTGAGTACACACTCCTTCTAGACCTACTAAGGCTGGTTCTGCCAGCAGATGCTCCAGGCCATACAAATGCACCTTTTCCATGGACAATATCGCTATCACTCATGATCCCACACTCAGAATTCTGACACCACCTTAGGGAGCCACTTTCACTACCCACATTTGGGTGACTACTATCAAAGGCTGCTTGTCTCCTTCCTCCCTATATTGCTCACCAACACCTTCTGAAACCCAAAGAATGCATTTCTGATGTCAAATCCAGTTGAAATTTTTGGGCAACCCCATGAAAACAGTTAGAGCATCACCACAGGAGAAGAAAGCACATCAAATACAAACCCAACCACAATGGAACTGGACTGGTGTATATCTGCCTTGCACAGAATCTCATCTGTCTAGAGGCTTGCCTGGTTTTGGATGTTTGCTGACACAGTCTCTTTTTCCCTACAGAGTTACAAGGTCTCACATATAATGTTTAGTATGAAGAATACTGGAGACAAAAGAGTAGATTATAATCTCAATTTTTGCCTTGTGCTTTTCTTGTGCTGAAGAAAAAGCTGGAAAATACAACCCAAGTTGTTATGAAACAAGAAGGAAAATTAAAGGACCCTTTACTCAAATTACCCTTGATGCTGCCTACGACGAGTCAAATTCAAGAGCTGTCTACTCAGATTCTACATATTGAGGAGTCAGGACACCAGACACTTCTGAAACTCGGCAGCACAGCTGGGAGTCAACAGCACACCACATGAGACATCAGAAAACAGTCCACAGCAAGGGTGACACCCATGCAGGAAGGTGAACAAACTGCCCAAAATTGCTACCAGCCACAGTCACAAATACTTAGAGGATCTAACAATCCACCTCAAACACTCGCGCTTTCCATTCCAACGACTGAACCCACCTCTTTTCTCCTGCTGTCAATGGCCAGTCCAGGCAATGTTATAGACACTACAAAGACGTCTTCCAAAAACCCCACCGAATCTTTCCTTTAGCAAGAAATATTAGTCTGTCACCTGGGGTGCTCTAAGGAGCATGAAGGCAAAAGAAACAGGAGTGGCGAAAAAAGGCTCCTACTAGCAGACAGCCTACCGCTATTCCACTTCCTGCTGACATTTTATGCCACCCCCCTCTCACCTAATGTGGTTAACTTCTGTTCAGTCTAGCCTAAGAGCACAGAGCTGCAGTTCTCCAGTGGGGATCCTGATCGAGGATACCCTCACCCAGCCACAGCTGAGATTGACTAATCACTGGTGGAGATGAACCTGAAGAACAATGAGAAGCTTCAGAGTCAGGAGGTCTGGGACCATTTCCAAACTGTTGCTGACCTGGACCCAATCACACCCACTCTGCTATGTCTCTCTTTTCCCACTTTACTGCCTGTGAGAGCTCTACAGTCCAGGCTGCTGTTCAGCTGTGCAGCACCTATGGCAACAAACCCCACCCTGTGCTGGGGCTATAACCTGCCCCAGCAACAAGACTTCCAAGAGCCCCTACCTACCAGCACTCAGCATATTCCTGCCATGTTGCCACCATGTCAGAAGCCATAAAATAAAGTAACTTAGAGAAAGAGGAAGCTCCAGCTATCAAATCACCACTAAACAGCTCTGTGCTTCACATCAGATCCATCTGAACCTTTTAGGAGCTCCACCACCACCACCCCCTTGATTCCCATATCCTTCACAGATAAGCTGCCCTAAGGGAGAGAGCTGAGAGACCCCAGAGATGTCCTTCTTAGTAGAAGATCTAGCAAGATCTAGTTGCTCTACCAACCAACTATTTAGAGCTCAGGACACATAAACTCACATTTTTCCTACTCATTTGGTGACATCTGTGTCAGCAACCCTGTCTCACCTTAGACTATTAGTTCTTTGGGTAACAGAAAGTTTTGTGTCCCATGTTTTTACAAAGCCTACCATTTGCCCAGGCCTCTCGACCACCACAAGAAGCAGCAGCAGCCCCCATGCAGCTCCAGCACACACAGAAAAAGCTGTCTGGCATCCCTCTGTGCCTTCTACTGGTGGTGAAAGCAGGGTCATCTGACATTCCCCTCAAGTTCCCTCCACTTTCCAAACTCCAGGAACCTTTTGCTGAAGTAACACTTTTTTTTTTTTACTGACTTATGCCTAGCCAGCCAGCATCTTGCTCTCTCTGCAGGGTGATGGAATAGCACAGGCCAGTGATCAGCAGGAGAACCAGTTCCCATCAGCCTGTGGAGGAGCACCTGCTCTCTGTACACGTCCTCTGAAATATCCCAATTCAGCAGTGTCCTTGCCAAAGCCACCACCAAAATGTGACATCATTCCCTAATTTTGCTGTCCTCAGAGCTGGCACTGGCCAATTGTCCTGCCTTCCTGCTTGAACAGCTAAAGAGTTATGCAGAGGGTGGGATCTCGGGTGGTCGGTCTTTGGTGTGTGTTTTGTGGGGCCCTTTGTGGACACCCTTCCTGAGCTGGTAGCTCCACTGGCTGCAGCAGGAGAACAGTTCTTGTAGCCTCTCTAGAGGAGAGAGGTCACAACACACCCCTTCTGGAGAGGGAAACAGAGGCACTCAAACAGCCTAGTGGTCCCTGTCAACCAATAAAGGAACAGGATCTCAAAGTCCCAGTGGCTTCCGCCTCCTCTCTTCTTCAGCTTCTATACCTCCACTCCACAGGTAGCCGTGATGATACAGGAACCTACTTCTGAAGGCAGAGATCAACCTTTTTTCAGGGCCTGCACATTCAGCAGTGATGCTACCAGCAACAAGTCAGAGCAAAGCTTTAGCAGTACGCAGAAACAAGATATCCAGCTTTAATGAACTAATATGGACCTGCAGAGAACTTATTCCAACTAAGACCCCCCAAGTCTCCAAGCAGGGTATCTGCTCAATCAGATCAAGCTCAGTCAGACCTAAGCCTGCAGAAAAGTGACTCTCAGTTGCAGTAACATGTTCCCCACGAGGCAGACCTCTCATAGCTACCAGGTTCCAGCTTCTAGAAGGATAAGAACAAATTGCCCAAGTGTCTCACTGCTGTAAGACTTCCTTTGCCTGATTTTTGGTCACAGAAAAGGATTCAGCAGTGTCTCCAAAAGTATTTTCCCAGTCTCTTACACCAGTCTGGGACTTCTGTCTAGCCTGATCCTCCCAGTGACTGTAGTTCACCTTTCACCTGACACCTTTAGCAGGACTAACAATACTGTCAGGTGCAGTATAACCTTCACATGCACATAGAGCAATGGTTAGCATCAAATTCCTTCAATATAGTCATACTGTCAGGTACAAGACTCCAGGGCTCATCCTTGTCTGCACACAGCCTGTATCACATCCTTGTGAGCACAGGGACCCCGGCAAGTTTTGATCCCTTCATGGACCTCCCTGCCCTAAGACATGATGGTAGGGCCAAGCAGGACCCAAAACCTCCTCCAACATGCCTCTGTCCCCACTCTGATCTGTGCAGTAATAAATAGTGATCAATCTCGACAGAGAACATCCAAGTATCTGGCATGCTGTGGAGGGCAAGGGCAAGGCAGTCTCTGCTACGGGAGATGATCCCTGGCCTGCCTCTCTTGATGACCCCAGAGAATTCACACCACCCTGCTCCCTCCTCTTGAAAGGTGATAACAAAGGTGTGAGTTTCCAAGCCTGACTGGCTCACGGAGTTAAAAGCCAGTGAACCTGACCAGATCAGTGATAAAGCCAAAGCTCTGCTGAACTGGTCATTCTCTTACTCTCTCTTTCTCTTGCCTGACCCCTCTTTTGCATGGTTCACAGAATCAGCAAAACTCCCTGACACAGAAACTGGAAGACACTCGATCTGTCGGTAACAATTTCCAGCAGCTTTGACAGGAACAGGCAGAGCACAGGAAGAATAAAAAAGGGGAAAGGGGGGAAAAAAGAAAATAATTCCTCCTGCCTCCTATCCTCCCTTTCATTTTTTCTTTGGCTTCCCCTCTTTTCTGGTGCTGTGTGATCATCTCCTTTCCTTTGTCTGCTGTTGGACAGATGAAGACAGTCCACAGAAATATCCCAACCTGAGACATGAAACAGAGTAATTCATCACAGAAGAAAGATTGTCTGCACACAGAAGGGTAGATTAACATCTCTTACTTTAATGCCCCCACTGCTCTTGCAGCGTGCTGGTTCCCTGTCCAGGCCTGGGGCTGCCAACATTGGCAGGGAGGCTTACAACAGGTAGGAAGGTCAGTGGAGAAGATGGAGTTGGTGATGATTTATACCCACATGCTATTTATATTTTTTAGGTCAGCTTTGCTGGGAGGGGGCAAGCGTTCACTTTATTGTGAAGAATGAGGTGTGGCCTGGGTTCATCAGGGCATTTTCCTGCTCTCATTGCTGTGACTTCAAGTCTGATGCACAGCAGGTTTCACAGAGGACTAGGGAAGAGTCTGTGAGCAGTCAGAGCATACAGACTGAGACATCTGCAGCCCCTTCTGGGCTCTACATCTGATCCACAAACTGTCACATTCACTGTAAGAGACTGGACTCTGAAACCCCCACAGTTCCTTCCCATCCCTGAGTTCTGATGTCCTTTCCTAAGCAAAAGTCATCTCGACCAAGTGCCCAGGGAGATGCGAGTACACAGTATGATGCCTACCTTTTCAGACAACCCATATTTCAGTCTTGTCCACCACAGCCAAAAATTAGATCAGTGTGAATTATGGGTAGTGGAATTTGTGTTGCATCTTCAGAGTTTCATTTTCTTCATCTCCCTCTCCCACCAAGGGCAATGTTTTTCAGAACAGGTGATCTTTTGAAAGAGGTATGTGAGATGGTGGGAAGAAGCAGCCATGGCTCTGATGAGCCAATGGTCAAGAAACAGTTTTGATTACCCAGGGCCTAACTTTCATCATGATAAAATGAGACTATCATATTGTCATACAACCTGCACCTTCAAATAACACACACCCTTTGAAGGGTCCGTGCTTGAAAATAAGAGCTTACATAATACAAGTCACCAGTATAGAGGGAAAATGGGAGAGCACTGGAGGAGAAATAGAAGGGTTGACAACGGCAAAAACACACAGAACTTACTTGGCTACTGAATCACAGCAAGTCAAGTTTTTACATTTAGCTGAGGCACCCCATGTGAGATACCAGCAGGACACGACACAAGGGCGATATCCACCATGAAAGCCTTCTCCTTCAAAAGACAAAGCACATCTGGCTCAGAGCCTACATGGTTTTTCATGGCCTAGATGAGACCGGAGACCATGAAACCAAGAGACACAGATTTATTTTTAACTGTTGACAGACACAGAAATTCAAAAGAAAAGCTTTATTCCTTCCTCCGTGGTAGAAACATCATCAGTGTCTGGTTACAGCAGGAATTGTTGCCAGGGTTAATGAGAAGCCTGAAATCTAACCTTGGAAGTGATCAGCACTTGGACTCTCCCTGAAGGCCATAAATTGCGTCCCTGTCCAGCAATTTGGTGTGCCAGGAGCACGTTTTCATGGTGCCCAGCCTCACTGTCTTTGAGTATCATGGCACATCAACAAAAGGAAAACCAACAAGTGAAGTTACAATCAACCTTCCTGTCTGAGACAGCTGATCAGAGCTGTAGCAAAGGCAGCTGCCTATTTCCTTCTCAGAGATAATTACAGCAGCTAGAAAACACCATTTGCCATGTTGCTTTTAATTCATATCAGCAGAACTGACAGCTCCAGCTACATTCACTCAGGGGTTGCAGGTTGAAGTCTGGTGAGGATGGAGCTGTGCCAGGTGGACTGCAAAGGGCTGGGAGGCTTTCATCTCGGCACTCGTTACCTCCTTTTGCTTTGCCTTGACCCATGCAGCCGCTCTGCTTGCTGTGTCTGCTCCACAAACCGTTTAGCCATCTGTAGTCAGCAGTTGCACCCATTGCTATGAAGAGAAGGGTGACCTTACACTTGAGACACTGCTGCTGCTCTCAGAAGGTCAGGGGTTCAGGTCTGCTGCAAGCTCCCTGATCACATCCTGGGGAAGCTGCAAAAGCTCCCCAGACTTTTGGTGGTTACTTATCCCCAGCTAACCATAGAGCAGTTACCATAGCCCCACTGATAAGCTAGGTGATGTGCAGAAATGCTCCCGCCACCAGGAAGACTGCAGACCAGCTGAGTGCTCCAGCAACTGCTAGCAGGCTGTTTATATTGCAAAATCCGGCGCAAGAGGGATGACAGATGGATCTTGCACACCACAAGCTAGAAACACACACTGTTCATTGGTGAGACTGGGAGAAGCCCAGAAGTGGGATACACAGGTTCAAGAGCACAATTAAAGAAAGAGAAAGGGACAGGTAAATTAGATATCTCACAGGAGCAAGCAGGAAGAGGCTGTAACAGAGCCCTGCTTGAGAAGACCAGAATACCATCCTTGCAAACCTGGCAGCCATGTCCATTTAGCCTGCACAGTCTTCAGAGCAGCTGTTGCTCCTATCATGCTTTGCACAGATCCCCAGCTGAGACAAGGCAACCAGGCCATGAAGAGCAGCAATGAAAACACTCACAATGGACAAACTCAATTCATGGAACATCCCTCAAGCAGAAGCCACACAGTGAGCCACAATTGTTTGTAGTACCTCTGAAAAAAAGTCCTCTTCAAGTTCAGAATTGGCCCAAATTGCCTATAATCATACAGACTGACAAAAAATATGAGTGTCTCAAAACCTAGGGAGTCTCGGACATGGAAAATCAGGGCAGGGAAGGTAAGGAAGCAAATCAAGCTTTCTCTGTACAGCTGCACCCTCTTGCAAGTCATCATGCAGTGGGTGATTTAAGACTGTCTACCACAACTACACCAATTTCTGACTTATGCCACTTTGGCAGCATGGCCACTTGAAGTGAACAGTCAAGTAACTGGACACCAAAGATAAATATGATTTTTACTAATCCTGCTTTCACAGCAGGATACTAGAAAATTTAGCTGACCTTTGTTAAATAAGCTCAATGAGTCCCCTGAGAGACGGTGAATTACTGTGACCAAGCAAAGAATGTCTGCCCCGAGCCATGGCCTGCAGAGAGAGGTTTCTTCCTGCACAAGAGGATGCAACCTGCCTCTTTCCAGGAAAATATATATATCTTTTACGATAAAGGAAACAGGCACCCTAACCTACTGCAAAGCCAGTCATGCCCCATCTACACAACCACTCTGAGGAGTATGGAAGGCATTCTGCACCACACAGTTTTTGAGCTGTGGCACTGGAAACTCACCAAGGAAGCTGAGCTGCTGACAGAGTGCCTTTAGCCCAAGGACGTCACTGTCATAGCTGCCTGTTTGCCTGCTGTCCCAAGTCAAGCAGAGACAGAGTTAACTTTCTTCATAATAGCTAGCAAGAGGCTGTGTTTTGGATTTGCACTCAGAAGAAGCTGATAAGAACCAATGTTTTGTGCTGCTGCTAAGGTTGGCAGGCGAGCAAAGAGGCACAGCCGGTTGCTAGCCTAGGATTTGCTCTTAGGTTAAGACTGAAAACTCAGAATAGCCAATAATCTATTCCATAACATACACGTTATGCCCAGCATATAGGTGAGGACCCTCTGGAAGATCGTCCCTTTCCTTTTTGTTCTGGAGCCCTTTTGGTTTCGGATCTCTTCTGGCTCTGGATCGCTCTCCCAAGGCCTTCCCTCCCAGCCCTTTCCCCCCACACACACACACACACTCTGGTTGGCTCTCAGTCTGGGACACTTGGACTGTTATCTCCATTCCGTGAGTGCCTCCGGGAGCGGTGCACCCCCTGCCTGGCAGAATTGTGAGTGTGGTTTCAGGACTCTCCTTGTTCTGAGATCAACTCTCCCTGCTCCAGGATCGTCAGCTGGGAACAGGCTGAGTTTTTATCATTGGGTGGGGGGGCAGTAACACTGTGTATCGCTCAGACTCTCCCTTCTCCAGGATCGTTATCCAGGAACAGGCTGAGCCTTTGGTCATCAAGGAGAGGGGGTGGTGCAGTATCACTGTGTATCACTCATTTGTATATTTGTATATAGTATTATTTTCAATATTATTGTAGTTTAGTTATTAAATTGTCCTTATCTCAACCCACGAGTCCTTTTTTCCCTTTACCCCTTTAACTCTCTCCCCTATCCCTGGTTGATGGGGGGGTGGGAATTGTGTGAGCGGGTGTGTGTGGTTTGGCCCCCAGCCAAGGGCTAACCCATCACATTCCTTTTTTGGCAACCAACGTGGGGCATGAGCAGTTGAGTGCCCCACATTGTGTGCTGTACAACAGACTTAAACAGAGTGTATTAAAGCATACTTCCAATAAGCATTCATTATGTTTGAGCTTCCTAAGATGTTACTGCTGAGGAAACTGTTTTCATTTCTTTATGCATTCTGGGATTTGGCTTTAGAGCTCTATAGAGTAGTACCTTATTCACCGTATATGCTTTTGTTGTTTGCTGGTGGGTTATCATCTGTAGATTTTGGATTAAGAACATTGTGTGGCTGATTAAGGGGACTGTTCTGTTGTGCTGTTGTTTGATGGCCTGTTCTGCAGTGAAAAAGTTGGCAGAGTTCATCTTTGTTTTTACAACAGCTGGCACCAAGCTAAGTGAAGCTGTGGCGTCGTCCCTGGACTCTGGGTGCCCCTTGTTGAACATTTCTGCCAACTACACCAGTAACAGAACTATGGAGGCGATGTTTCCCTTCACTGTCCTCCTCCAGAGCATTTGCAAAAGCATATGAGGACTTTGAGTATCACTGAGATTTTCAAACCAGTTTGATCCTGTTGCTAGGCCTCCTGAATGTATGTCAGTTTATACATAACATTCACAATTGGTCCATCATCTCCACCTTTACTAGGGTTAAGCAACTATGTGGAAAAACAGCCGCCACCACCACTGCTGCCATGGATGTTACAGCGGTGCCAAGCGCAGCAACCACAACCGTTGCTACTCAGACTCCACTGAAAAGCACTTCGTGTTTTTTGCCATTATCAGTTGCCCCCATACAAAAGAAGAAAACACAAAAGTCAACAAGCGTAAGAAAGAAGGAAGAAACTCCCGACCCTGATAGTGAGGAGGCAGGCCCCTCCAGAGCAGAGCCATCACGAGCCTGAGGGGAAGAAATCATAGATGAGACAGTAACCACCCGATCTCTATCCCTGGGTGAACTGCGAGACATTAAGCAAGATTATGGCTGTAAGAAAGGTGAGCCCTTTCTCACCTGGCTGCTTAGATGCTGGGATAGTGCAGCCAGCAGCCTGGATCTAGAGGGTGGAGAAGCTAAACTGGTGGCAAATTTTACTAAGGATAAAGTCATCAGTAGAGAAATTGGAAATGAGCCAGGAGTTTGCAGCCTCTGGAGGCGGCTCCTACACGCTGTGAGGCAGAGGTATCCCCACAAGGAAGACATTGTATGTAAACCAGGCAAGTGGATCAACATGGACAATGCTAACCAGTACCTGAGGGAACTGGCTGTGCAGGAGCTCATCTATTATGATCTGAGAAACCCGCACCTACCCGAAGATGCAGAGGAAGTCCGGTGCACACGGCCCATGTGGCGCAAGGTTCTACAGAGTGCACCACCATCATATTCTCACCCACTAGCAGTAATAGAGGTTAAAGATATCGCCATGAGTGATATGGTTTCCCGACTCCGGCAATATGAAGAGGATGCCTCCTCAGAGGCTTGCATCTCAGCTGTGGAGCTGTCCGAGATGCTGTCTTGGGAGCCCCAGAAATTTAGAGAAGATAGAGCCCGCTCTCCATCTGTGCAGCCCAGTACTTCAGCAGTTAGAAGAAAGCGTTCCCCTGTTCAAGGGAGACAGCATACACCACAGGGCAAGCTGTGGTTTTTCCTGCATGACCAGGGAGAAGACATGAGGAAGTGGGATGGTGAACCCACCTCTAGACTGGAAGCCCTTGTACGTGAAATAAGAGGGAAGACACCCACCAAGAAGAAACCACCCAAGAAGTGTGTCAATGGAGTTACTGCAGCGGTTGAAGAAGACAATCGACAGCCCCGTAGACGTGAAAAGACTGAAATTGACCCCCCTGACCCTGGTGAGGGGACCTCTGGTCTGGCACCGCATAGGTCAGACAGTGAATCCTCTAACAAGGAAGAGTATTAGGGGTGCCTTGCCTCCAGCCAGGTGGAGAAAATGGATAATCGACTGTATGGATTCAATGGCCTGGCACATCCGGCCCCCGGAAGTACAGGGCTTTAGTGGACACTGGTGCCCAGTGCACCCTAATGCTATCGAACTTCAGAAGGCCAGAATCCATCTCCATTGTAGGGGTGACTGGGGGATCCCAAGAACTAACTGTGTTAGAGGCTGAAATAAGCCTAACTGGGAGGAAATGGCAGAAACTCTCCATTGTGACTGGTCCAGATGCCCTGTGCATCCTTGGCATAGACTAACTTAAGAGAGGATATTTTAAGGACCCAAAAGGTCATCAGTGGGCTTTTGGTGTAGCTGCTGTGGAGACAGAGGAAGGTAAACAGCTGTCTACTTTGCCTGGTCTCTCAGAAGACACTTCTGTTGTGGGATTGCTACAGGTCAGCGAACAACAGGTGCGGATTACTACTACAACAGTTCATCGATGGTAATATCGCACCAACCAAGACTCTATAATTCTGATCCATCAGCTGGAGAGCCAGGGAGTGATCAGTAAGACCCGCTTACCGTTTAACAGCCCCGTATGGCCAATGCGAAAGTCTAATGAGGAATGGAGATTGACAGTAGACTACCACGGCCTGAATGAAGTCACGCCACCACTGAGTGCTGCCATGCTGGACATGCTAGAACTTCAATATGAACTGGAGTCAAAGGCAGCCAAATGGTATGCTACAATTGATATTGCTAATGCATTTTTCTCCACTCCTTTAGCAGTAGAGTGCAGGCCTCAGTTTGCTTTCACCTGGAGGGGCATCCAGTGCACCTGGAATCGATTGCTCCAGGGGTGGAAACACAGCCCCACTATTTGCCATGGACTGATCCAGAATGCACTGGAGCAGGGCAGAGCTCCAGAACACCTGCAATACATCGATGACATCATCATGTGGGGCAACACTGGAGGAGAAGTTTTTGAGAAAGGAAAGTAATACAAATCCTCCTGAAAGCTGGTTTTGCCATAAAACGAAGCAAGGTGAAGGGACCTGCACAAGAGATTCAGTTTCTGGGAATAAATGGCAAGATGGGTGGTGTCACATCCCAGTGGATGTGATCAATAAAATAACAGCCATGTCACACCAACAAACAAGAAGGAAACACAAGCCTAGGTTTCTGGAGAATACATATTCCGGACTACAGTCAGATTGTAAACCCACTCTACCAAGTGACCTGAAGGAAGAATGATTTTGTATGGGGCCCTGAGCAACAACAGGCTTTTGAACAAATTAAACGGGAGATAGTCCAGGCAGTAGCCCTGGGACCAGTCCAGACAGGACCGGATGTTAAAAATGTGCTCTACACCGCAGCCGAGGAGAATGGTCCTTCTTGGAGCCTTTGGCAGAAGGCACTGGGGAAGACCCAAGGGCGCCCCCTAGGGTTTTGGAGTCGGGGATACAGAGGTTCTGAAGCTCACTACGCTCCAACTGAAAAGGAGATATTGGCAGCATATGAAGGCGTTCAAGCTGCTTCAGAAGTGATTGGTACTGAATCACAGCTCCTTCTGGCACCCCGACTACCAGTGCTGGGCTGGATGTTTAAAGGGAAGGTTCCCTCTACACATCATGCAACTGACGCTACATGGAGTAAGTGGATTGCATTGATCACAGAACGAGCTCACATAGGGAGCCCCAATCGCCCAGGAATCTTGGAAGTGATCACAAATTGGCCGGAAAGTAAAGATTTTGGAATGTCACCGGAAGAGACGGAGGTGACGTGTGGAAGAGGCCCCACCACACAATGAACTGCCAGATAATGAGAAGCAATATGCCCTGTTCACCGATGGGTCCTGTCGTCTTGTAGGGAAACATCAGAAGTGGAAAGCTGCCGTGTGGAGTCCTACACGACGAGTTGCAGAAGCTGCTGAAGGGGAAGGCGAATCAAGTCAGTTTGCAGAGGTGAAAGCTATCCAGCTGGCTCTAGATATTGCTGAGCAAGAAAAGTGGTCAGTGCTCTATCTCTATACTGACTTTTGGATAGTGGCAAATGCCCTGTGGGGGTGGCTGCAGCAATGGAAGCAGAGTAACTGGCCGCGCAGAGGCAAACCCATCTGGGCTGCCTCACTGTGGCAAGACATTACTGCCCAGGTAGAAAACCTGGTTGTAAAGGTACATCATGCAGATGCCCACGTACCCAAGAGCCGAGCTACTGAAGAACATCAAAACAACCAGCAGGTAGATCAGGCTGCTAATATCAGAATATCTCAGGTGGACATAGACTGGCAACATAAAGGTGAAAAAATTTTAGCTCGCTGGGCCCATGATGCCTCAGGTCATCAAGGAAGAGATGCAACACACAGATGGGCTCATGATTGAGGGGTGGACATCGAGGGGTGGACTTACCTATGGACACTATTGCACAGGTTATTCATGAATGTGAAACTTGTGCTGCAATCAAGCAAGCTAAATGGCTAAAACCCCTCTGGTATGGAGGACATTGGTTTAAACATAAATATGGGGAGGCATGGCAGATTGATTATATCACACTCCCACAAACTCTCCATGGCAAGCACTATGTACTCACAATGGTGGAAGCAGCTGCCAGATGGCTGGAAACATATGCCATGCCCCATGCTACTGCCTGGAATACTATTCTGGGCCTTGAAAAGCAAGTTTTGTGGTGACATGGCACTCCAGACAGAATTGAGTCAGACAACGGGACTCATTTCCGATACAGTCTCATAGATACTTGGGCCAAAGAACGTGGCATTGAGTGGGTGTACCACATCCCTTACCATGTACCAGCTTCTGGGAAAATCAAACAATACAATGGACGCTAAAGACTACACTGAAAGCAGTGGGGGGAACTTTCAAAAACTGGGATACATATTTAGCAAAAGCCACTTGGCTAGTCAACATGAGAGGATCTGCCAATTGGGCTGGTCCTGCCCAGTCAGAACTTGTACATACTGTAGATGGGGATAAAGTCCCTGTGGTGCATATCAAGAATATGCTGGGAAAGACAGTCTGGGTTGTTCCTTCCTCAGGTAAAGGTAAACCCATTTGTGGGATTGCTTTTGCTCAAGGACCTGGGTATACTTGGTGGGTAATGCAGAAGGACAGTGAGGTTCGATGTGTACCTCAAGGGTACACACCATTTGATGATGGGTGAAAGTGGCCAATAAATTTAGTTGTACAGTGTTAACTTCTGCATAACCTTGCCATTGCATATTATCATTGCTATGATTGTTATATATTATACTAATGATATTCTATTAAGAATCATGCAGGTTCAACGGAATCAGAATTGATGTCCAGCAACTTCCCTGAGATTGACATCCTCAGCTTGCAGACCATGGACATGTACTGTGCTGGGTATACCAGAAGTGTAAGTTCCATATGCAGCATGCAACAGAGACTATACAGCATCTATCTCCTGCATCCAACAATATGCTCTACCAAATGAGTGGACTTTGCATTATTTTTATCCTGCCTTGAAAGATTACCACGACAGATGGAGCCCAAAGTCAGGGACTAAATGAACTCAATAAAGTTATGGAGGGGTGGTCCATAGATTAAGGGAAAATAGTGAGATCTGAGCATGACGTAATTGGTATGAAATAAGGGGTGGAGAATGTCCTGAGCCAAGCAGAGACAGAGTTAACTTTCTTCATAATAGCTAGCAAGAGGCTGTATTTTGGATTTGCACTCAGAAGAAGCTGATAAGAACCAATGTTTTGTGCTGCTGCTAAGGTCGGCAGATGAGCAAAGAGGCACAGCCAGTTGCTAGCCTAGGATTTGCTCTTAGGTTAATTATAGCCAATAATCTTTTCCATAACATACACGTTATGCCCAGCATATAGGTGAGGACCCTCTGGAAGATTGTCCCTTTCCTTTTTGTTCTGGAGCCCTTTTGGTTTTGGATCTCTTCTGGCTCTGGATCACTCTCCCAAGGCCTTCCCCCTCCCCCCACCACACACCCTGGTCAGCTCTCGGTCTGGGATGCTCAGACTGTTATCTCCGTTCCATGAGTTTTGGGACCCTCTCTTCTCCAGGACCACTAGCAGGGGCCAGGTGGTCGCTTTCCCCTCCCCCCCCACCCTGGTCAGCTCTCGGTCTGGGACACTCGGACTGTTATCTCCGTTCTGTCAGTGCCTCCGGGAGCGGTGCACCCCCTGCCTGGCAGAATTGTGAGTGTGGTTTCAGGACTCTCCTTGTTCTGAGATCAACTCTCCCTGCTCCAGGATCGTCAGCTGGGAACAGGCTGAATTTTTATCATCAGGTGGCGGGGCAGTATCACTGTGTATCACCCAGACTCTCCCTTCTCCAGGATCGTTAGCCAGGAACAGGCTGAGCCTTTCGTCATCGAGGAGAGGGGGTGGTGCAGTATCACTGTGTATCACTCATTTGTATATTTGTATAAAGTATTATTTTCAATATTATTGTAGTTTAGTTATTAAATTGTCCTTATCTCAACCCACGAGTCCTTTTTCCTCTTTACCCCTTTAACTCTCTCCCCTATTCTTGGATGAGGGGTGGGAATTGTGTGAGCGGGTGTGTGTGGTTTGGCCCCCAGCCAAGGGCTAACCCATCACACCTGCTCACAGGCTTGCCCTCTGGACTGCCAGCACATGCAGCTGTGTGGGACATTCAGGGGGACAGCAGAGGACAGGCAGCATCTTGGAGATGTCAGTGTTACAGGATCCCTTTACTGATACACTATGAATCCAGGGACACAACGCAGACCAGCATGGTACCACAACCAGATGCAGCCAGACAAAATTTCATTGCTACACAGCACATTTCCTTTGGGAAATTTAAAACCTTCAAAAACACTTGTTCACCTGTTCCAGCTTGACCAGATGGAACTTAGGCCACCTCATCTGACTGGCTGCGGTAGTAGATGTGACAGAGCAGTGTACATGAGGCTTTTTCATCCATGTTCTGGTTGAGGTGGATTTGATGAGACACACAAGTCACACAGGGTGACATCAGCTGAGGCATTAACATTCCACAGCAGGAAATGCAGACTATTTTCTTTCCAGGTGTCACACGACAGAAAACAGTATTACAAAGCTGCATCTAGGGTCTTTCATTCAGCATCTAAACAGCTGGAGCAGAAAACTGATCTGGACTAGTGCCTTTAGAGAGAACTGAGCTAGGACAACTCCCACCTGGCAAGGATGTGTCCAGCATTACATTTCTGGGTATCTACAGTTGCTCCAGGTGCCTCTGCTTATCCTTTCACAAACATCAAGGAGTGAGACGGAGTAGGGAGGGAAGAAATGTGATTAGAAACTATTTTTTTTTCTGGTTCTCATTCTTTAAGCAATCCCTAGTCATCTGCACAGACAAATAATCTAGATTGCCTCCTCATGGCAAATTAAAAAAATTAAAAGTCTGCTTCAGGTTGGTTTGAGCTCCCTTTATTTTTCTCTCTCTCCCTATCTCCTCTCAACTCAGACCTCTCAAAAGTTCTCAACTGAAACTGATCACAGGTTCTAGTGTTCATAAAAATAGGAACATTTTTATTTTAGGTTTGAAGCCTATTCAATGACCCTGCCAGGGTAGGGGGTAGGGAAACAGGATACCTCATCGTGGCTGAGCAGCACAATTCCATTTGCCAGGCTCTGAAATGCGAGACTTGCTGCTGATTAAGTCAAAAAAGGAAAAAGCTTGTCTGTCATTTTTCTCCTTTTCCCCATCCCAAGTCTTTCTTTTCTTTTTCTCCATCCCCCACCCCCCATCTTCCAGCAGGCTCTCTGGAGATGAAGGGGGAGAGAAGCAGAAAGGTTTGTGTCTCAAGGGAAACCCATACCTCTCAATATTCAGAATATTGAATATGAAATGTCAGAGGCATTATCAATCTTACTTTGATGGCACAAGGAGCTTCATTTGTTAGTGCAGGAAGTGAAAGGGGCCTTTCAGAGCCATTCACTGGCTTTTCAAAACATTTTACCACTGGAGCTTTGCAATTGCTCATTCTACACAGCGTCCAGGTAGGAAGGGTAGCCATACCCAGTCCTGCCGATTTTCCATAGGCAACAAGGGAGGCACAGACAAGTACATATGATGGCAGCAGCGTCGTGCAGAGCAGCAGCAGCATGAGGTGAGGGCCAGTTCTTAGCTAGTGGAAAGCCACATATGCTCCTTCAGCTGGCCTGTAACATATGACGATGTAGCCCAAAACATGTAATGGAATTAGGCAAACCCTTTACTGACAGCAGTGACTACAGCATCAGGGAAGCCAACTGAGCCTAATCCTTTTCTCCAACTGTAGGCTCAGCCCAAGACCTCTTAGTCATCACCAGCATGTCAGTACTCTTCTTCACCTCCTTCCTAATCCCAGTGCATGAGAGAGAAGCCTCAGCGAGGACTGGAGAACAGCCCGATTCTGAGATATGCCAAACAGCCCCAACTCAACAATTGCATACTACACATGACAGTATGGAGACCTGGGTCCTGGCTGACAGCAAAGCAGCCACAGAGCTGGGATTAGGCTCCAATGACATCAGCAGGAAATCATACTGGTGGGGCAGCTCCTAAAAAAAATACATATGCACATATATATATATACATCTATACACACACATTGTCAGCACTACAAAGTCTTCAAGTGAAAGACAGGTCAGCCACATGACAAGCAAAGACAGGAGGCAGGACAGCTCACTGGTGAAGAAAGATAACACTTTTATGGGCCATAGGCTGCAGGTTATATATTCTGGTCCGTGTGGTTTTCTGGCTCCCTGTCAGCCCCACAGTTTGGGAGGTTGACATTTCTAACCCACACCTATTTTCCATATTGTGGTCCATAGCCTTCAAGTTTGCACACAGTCCCCCTTTTGGGCAGCCAGAAGGAACAGGTTTCAGCCTCCCCTTAATTCATCTCTCTTATCACTCGCTGATTTTCCCCAAACATCAGCCATTGCATTTGGGGCTGAACCAGATAGCATGTGAACCAATTCTCTCTTCATTTGCTACTAACTACTGTAAATTGCAGACAAATCAGACACATGCAAGCTCCAGTGACCTACAAGAGATCACATGTATGTTGCTCTCTGGCAAAAGTTTTCAAGACTTTAAAACAAAGCTTTGGTTTCAAAATGTACATTCTCTATTACTAAGAATGTTCTGTTGCTCAGAAGTTAGCATAAGCAGCACACCCGTTCAGGGGGTGCGATAGAAATCTGGAGACCCCACAGTATTCAGTGCCTACCCTTGCATTTAAGAACCAGCTGGCAGAGATAAGTAAAGCTCTCTTGACTCCCAGCCACCTACACTGATTTAAGCTAACTAAAGGTTCGGACCCCAACTTTTACAAAGGCAAGTTTGGAAATGCTGGACTGCTGCTGTTTCCTGCAGAATCAGCATGTGGAAACGAGGTGCTGTTGTTTACGACAGACCACTATGCAGAAAAAAAATCTCCTGGTCTCAAACATGACCTTTCCATCAGAGGCCACCAAAAAGTCATCAGTGATTTCATCAGATATCAACCAACTCAATTGCCCTTACCTGCACACATAGTAGTAACGACGTACAGGTCACAGTCATTTCCTTGTGTGAGTCAGTCACTCTGAGCCCAAGGCCACCAGTTAGAAGAATGAAAGAGCGTCCGAGATCCTGAATTAGATTTCTGCTCTTGGCTCAGATCTCATTCTCAGAAATATGCCTACTGAGTGATTACAGGAATGATACACCCAGTTTACCATTACAGGAGGGTGTCCTAGGGACAAGGGGGCTGCAGTGCAATGGCATAAATCAGCATGGCTCTATCGACACCCCAGCACCTCCACTGAGGTTGTGGATCTGCTCTGGCATATACACCCCAAGGATTTGTCTGGCTGCTGTCCGATGTCAGCATGGGAAAGACAATAAAAAGATGAAAGAATAATACAGATATGAGGGTGACTATTTACCAAAGAGGTAAATGCTCTAGCTGTCAATGATTTACTGGGTCATGTTGTTCATTGTTGACATATTTTATTGTCATTATTTATCACATTCACTACTGGAGCCCTAAGGAGGTCCACACAGAAACCTAGGCTGTGTAGTGCTAGGTGCTGTACAAATACCAAAAAGCTGTCAAGGGGGTAAAGGCACCGGAGTCCTGCCAGCTGCTGCCACTGCAAAAGATACTGCAGATTCACAGCAGGGCGTAAAAGAGGCAGTAGAGGGAAGATGGCAGGTGTCCAGAGTGCCAGAATATTTCTCAGCTCAGCACAGAACAAAAAGATTCTCTTCACTCCATCAAGTTTATAGAATTAAGTTCACAAATGCTAAATGTTTGCATCATTTTTAATGCTTTCTTACTGGTCACCAGGCTGTCAAAATGCAGAGGCAATGCCTGCACACTCAGAATCCTGAATAGGAGATTACCCAATAATAATAATAATTGTTGGTATTAATACTACAGATTTATACAGGCTGCCTCTATCAAGAGAGACATTGTATTCTCAGCCTAGAAAGAACTAGAAGCCTGAAGAACAAAACAACAGGAAGCAAAGACTAGGAAACAAAATGCCACTACAACCCTTGTGAGTCAAAATTGACACAAACTTTCCAGAGTGTGTTTTCAATGTGCCCGAACTTGAGTCAGAATTATCAACTTGACATGCACATTTATTTTACTTACTTATTATTCAGATCTAAAGAAATCATTTATCTCTGTCAGGGAAAAAAGTGAAATACCAACACACACGAGGAAAGAAAATAAACACACGACTGCTCTGAGACAGTGGTGTGGGAGCTATGCAGAGCTGGCAGGCACAGCTCTCATGAGAAAGTGTGACTCCTCCCTGCTCTGGTGTGTTCTCTGCTGTTATTTAGCCATGTTATTTTGGTTAAAGGGAGTAACCCAAGTCTCCCAAGGAGCAGCTGATGCTATTACCCATACATGCTGTTACTAACAAAAAAAATGAACACAAGATAAGAGGCTGTGCTGGCCCTCCACGGCACCTGCAGTCCCAGTGGAGGAGAGGCATGGCTGTTAGCAGCCAGCCTAAAGGCCTCTCTGAAGTACTGCATCCTTCCTGGACCATGCTTACAGGTCCTAGAGATACCTACAGCTCCACAGCACTGCCAAGATTCCTGCATCAAAGATTTCCAGGAGGTCATTGGAAGACAGTTTCAGGGCCACATCCCACAGTGCCTGTACCAGAGGGACCATCCAGGATCTCTTTGAACCTCTGTGACACTCTTACAACACAAAATCACAGACTGGATGAGGTAGGAAGGGACCTCTGGAGATTGCCTAGTCCAACTTCCCTGTTCAAACCAGGGTCAACACAATGAGATTGCTCAGGGCAATGTCCAGTCAGGTTTTACATCTCTCCGAAGATGCACACATCCCACAACGTCTCTGGGAAACCTGTTCCAGTGTTTGACCACCCTATAAAAATCACTAGTACATGGCTCTCATGGAGATATTCAGCCACCTCCTAACCTGATTTGTTCACCATGTGTCAGAAATGAAACGGAATAACTCTCCTGCACCTAGTCAGCATGTTACTGGTATTGTAACAAACCTTCTGCAATTGTATTTGGAGCCCAGGGCCCCATGTGCTACATCTGCCATACCATGAACAGACAAGACAGAGGGAGGAAACAGGATGCAGAGAGGTGGCATGGTTCAGTTTAGCTCACACAACAGGCGGGACTGAAACCCGGGTCTCTGAAATCTCTGTTCACTTCACAGCATAAGGAGAACTATGCTAAAACACCCGTAACAAAGCAGCTTTCTCTGTTCCCTTTCGGCACCAACATTAGTGACATTTTTTCATAGTAAAAATAAGCTGTTATAAATTTAGCCTTTACCTCTTCCTGTTCATAGATCTAAAAAGGAAGGGCTTTCTACAAGACAGTTCCTTGTTTGAGTATTCCTTGCAATAGGAACATGTTCAGGTCTCTACTGCAGCGATTCACCCTCAAAAGAACTTTCATTCCTATGTAAGACATCTGAAGTCACTAAAGTTATCTGCTCCTACTGCAGTGGCTTGGAATTAACCATGGAAATAGCAAATAGTCACACAAAAGAATTTTCAGACGGACTAAGAGCCACATGCGTCTACAGAACTATCAGAGGGCCACAGGTCTCCTTCTCATTAGAACTGCCAGGCGCAAACACGCATCCCCTGAACTACAGGCTGTTCGTAGGGCCATGTAACTTTTCAGGGCAGGGATACACATGCCCTGGGAGCAAGCCCTTTTCCCATTTGTAACCTTCTGCCAGCACTTTTCTGATTAAAGGCAAAGCAGAGAGAAAGTTAAAGAGCAGCAACAGCTGCTCCGGTGTCTTCCCCAGATGTTCAGCTATGTTCAGCCCGTTAACGGCTTGAGAAATCATTCATCAGCAAAGATTTTTCTGCCTTGCAGGCTTATCTCTGAAACAACATGATACACTTAGAAGAATTTCCTCTCACCCTGCCACACATAGCACCTAGAAACCCTTTGTCATTTCTTAACCCACCACTTTCTGTATTCTCTCTTTGGGATATGGAAATTATTTAGTGCCGTGACAGAGATGCAAAGAGGCACCCACCCAGTTAAGACTACCTACATGCACTCAGAGAAGACAATCTGAATGTTTCATTAAATAAAAAAGTTAACCCAGTTTTTCTGGGTCCTGTGCTTCAGCACATCTCCCTGGTAGAGTGCGATCTTCTGCCGATTATCATTCAATTACTGTTATGATTGTCTGTTACAGGGATTGATTGCAGAGGTCAGTAAAAGGGAGAATTACAAGGAGTGTTAATGCTGAGATCAGGGTATGGTGGAGATCAGGGCGGAGCAGAATGGCTTATGTCCAAAGTTATAGCAGGTCAAATTACAACCAGCAAAGCGCAGTTTAAGCAGGCCAACGTTAGGACCTCTTAACACTAGGTATCAAGGACTTGGAACTGAACCACAGTGACAAGAGCTAATTGCCAGAGGGATACAGTCAGGATCAATTACAAGTGTTAACTGCCAATTAAAACGACAGGGCTGGTATCAGGGCCACTACAAAGATCAATTATGGGATTACAGCAAAGGCCCACAAATAAATAAGAACAAAGCCCACCTGCAGCCACATAGAGAAACGCTGATGAGGAACTTCCAAAAAAGTTTCAAAAGTGGGAGATGACTTTTTTTCCCTTGAGGCAAATGGAAGACAGAAGCTGTCTCCCACAGCCGGCACAACTGAGGTTCAGTGAAGTTCAGGAAACAAGACTTATTTACTCCAGCTGGGGTTTCAGCCTGGAGGCCTTCAGTGTTGGTAGGAGTGGAGTAAGATCTGACTTACCTTCACCGTGGTGTTAACTACCAAGAGGAGCAAGAGACAGCTGCATTTACAAAGGGTTCACAGAGAAGGAGCACAAAGCACAGCTCTATCAGCCTGAGGAACCAGCCAGGTGCAAAATCCAGACCTCCTGTACTGCTTCTTTTGCTAGTGTTAACACCAGTGAGACCAAGATCAGAGGTTTTAAGCTCAGCCTTGCTCTCTCCATGATTAATTACCTGACCATCCATAAGCACATTATGCAGTGTGTGAAAGGGCTTCTCAGACCTCTGCTAAGCACTCTGTTTCAGAGCAACAGACAGAGCTTTATGAATAACCTTAGGGGTTTACCTCTCTCTTTGCAGAGCTCACACATTGCTGTTAGGACCTGACACACTTTCTCTTGGAACAGGTCCAGAGAAGGGCCACAAGGATGATCAGAGGGCTGGAGCACCTCTCCTATGAGGAAAGGTTGAGGGAACTGGGCTTGTTTAGCTTGGAGAAGAGAAGGCTCCGGGGAGACCTCTTTGAGGCCTTCTAATACTTGGAGGGAGCCTGTAAACAGGAGGGGGAGCAACTACAGGGGTTGATAGTGACAGGACAAGGGGGAATGGTTTTAAACTAAGAGAGGGGAGATTTAAGTTGCATATTAGGCAGAAATTTTTTAACACAGAGGGTGGTGAGACACTGGAACAGGCTGCCTGCAGAAGTTGTGGATGCCCCATCCCTGGAGGCATCCGAGGCCAGGCTGAATGGGGCCCTGGGCAGCTACTCTAGTGGTTGGCGACCCTGCCCACAGCAGGGGGGTTGGTCTTGTCAATCCAGGCTGTTCTATGACTCTGTGATTCTCAGCTCACATAGACCTTCTCGTCCACCTTGAGGTCATCTAGCCACAACTATAGCACAATCATGACAGTGGTGCAAAAATACCATCTCTCCTTTGCCCTCCAAAACACCATCTAAGTAAGGAGTGAGGTCAGAGCATAAGGTGAATGGGCGGAGAAGCCATGCTGGGCTAGAGGAAGACACATGTAGATTTCCCTGGGGCCTGAACGTATGCTGGTTCAAAGGAAGATGCCCAGGATTAGGCATATTCCCTCCAGCTGCAAAACTCTTTACCAGGTTTGCTCTCCCCTGGTATCAACCCATCGATACCTAAACGATCACAGCTTGGAACAAAAATGCTAAATGCCCATAGAGACTGACCACATCCACCTTTGGGGCAGGACACACACCACTCCAGAATTTTTCACATGTGGTGGAGACTGTGATTCTCTACATGCCAACCCTGGAAAGTTCATATTACAGTCCTGAATACCAGAGAGGCAGCCCAGATTTCTTTGCAGCGGCAGAACCCACAAAAATGAAATTAGGTGCAACCTCACAGCACACCTGCCCCTGCAACATAACCAACATGACACCGAAACCCCATCCCAAAAAGTCTGGCTTTCTTACCCAAACACACACCCTCACACCGCCCAGCTCCCAAACTGTGCTGGAGCACCATTTGCCCAGGCTGGGAAACAGCATCCCTTTCATCGGCTGGACAACATCCCCTGAATCCTGTGCCATGCAGAGGCAGCCAGTCAGAGCTGTGCTGCTTTCCCAGCTCACCTCTGAGATGCTGCTGTAAATCCAAAGAGACATTATCTTACCTGCCACAGTGTTACCTCCTTGACTGCCAGCAACGGCAAAGGGACTGGTGAAAAATGCTGTAAATTAATTAACATCAGACCTCTTGTAGCTGTTTGTTACTGTAAACAAACATTTTAATATGCAGTAATTAATTAAATCTGCCATGCTGTCCCCCTCCTCTCATTGATCTTTCTTCAGCTTTTCTTCTGCTCTGCCTCATCTTTTTCGCTTGGTGAAACAGATCACTTGCAAACAGAGACACCGCTTTCCCAGTGGTCCAACAGCAGCGACCCAATTCAGAGAGATCACTTTCCTCTTCTTAATCAAATGCTGGTTCCTTTTTTTACCCACACATACTGGTTTTTTTCTCCTCCTGTGCACATTCTTTTCTCACTCTGACACCTTCCTTCCCATTTATCAAATGTAAATATAAAATTAATTTTTTATGTAAAGACTTACACAACACCCCTACACTTATCAGTTGCCCCCGAGATAAAAAAAAAAAAAATTCTATCAGATGACAGATCTTGGCACTATCCACCTTCCTTCAGCAGAATCTTTCCAGCCCCATCCTACATACTACAGCTCAGCTTTTTCATTCTCTCAACTCTAACATGAGCCCTAAATTTTCGCTTACAGTGTAAGCAAGCAGTAACCAGGCACTACTCAAACAAAACACATCTCCCCACTAAGTTTTTCTGGTAGCTCCAGGTTATATCTGGTAGCCCATTAACAGTCCCACAGCAATACCTCCCTATGCTTTACCTTTCTCCCACCCCTAAACACAAACAGAATCCAAAAATAACTCTAAGATTTCTGCAAAGCTCTAGACAGAACCCCACAGCCACTGCCCAGTCAGGCCTGGTCACTTTGAACCTGAAAGGTTAAGGTTGGGATTTGGGTCCAGACTAAGGATAAGAAAAGGAAAAACCACAGTACAGCAGTTGGAGCAGGGCTGAAAACATGCAGCAAAAGGAAAGGGGGTACCGTCAGGAGACCTGGGATAGGAGAAATGTTCCTGCTGACCAGGGCTAGATGGATCTCTCCTTTGACTAATCAGGAAAACTACAGTTCAAATACAAAAACCATAGTCACAACTGGTAGAAAGAACAAGCCCAGCACTCCAGTCAGAGCAGGCTGAATAGCACCAAGGAGCAAGAAGAGCAGGGCTGCTCCATGGCAGAGGATATAAGCCAAGAACCAAAGGCAACCACAGTAGAGGCAACACTCACCAGCCAGAGCAGAGTTTCACAGCCTCTAAACAGGACTGCCAGAACAGGGTCCATCAGCATCCTTGGATGAGACAAGGTGTTGAATTAGGTTCAGGGTCCATCCAGGGAACCCCGTCAGGAGCAGCATAAGATGATACTATCAACAAGACTGAAGACAAAGCTAAATCTTAGTCTGAGATCCTTCTACAAGACAGAGATGAAGATGAGTGCACCTAGAACCCAAGTCAAACAGGAGCAAAAGGCCAGGTCTCAGATGAAATGAAAACTCACAGACCAACTGGCAGAGAGTGTGTAGGTGTGGGTGTGAGGCTTGTCAGGCCAGTTAAGTGCACAAATAGCCCTCAGGGCCAGAAGGGCAGCTTCCACCCCCATTGAAGTGGGTTTTCACACCTTACAAAGATCTGGGTATTGGCTGTGAAACAATCTGGTGGATGTGAGTTGATATGGGGCTACTTCACGGGGACATGAAGCCAAGGCAGGAACATGGTATGGGAGACTTGGAGCTAGGTCACAAGTGGAAGAGGGATGTGGCATGGGGGACCTCAAGGACATTTAGACCAGTTGCTTTTCCCAGTTTCACAGCAACTATCCATTTGAACGGGGCCTGGCCCAGTCTAAGTTCCATCTGGATTATTCACCTTCTCATTTCTATGCACCAAAAATCACGGTAATATTTGAATGGCAGGAATGCATGGGTTTGTTGGATGAAGACTAAGATTTCAGGATGTCTCTGTATGTGCATAAAAATGGACGTGGGGATATAAAAATGAATTTACATGTAGGTATGCCTTTATAATAAAAGCTATGGCTATGCAGGCTGCTTGTAGAGCAATTGCTCTCATGGATAGGTTGTACCATTATCTTTGTGCAACATCTCCAAAGTCACCCAACAAAATTTTACTCCCACAGAAAAAAAACTGGTAGTGTGGGCGGAGCTACACCAGCACCTTGGGAAGCAGGAGTTAGCTGGAGCAGAAATGAGTTGCAGTCCCTCCCCTGTACTAGCTTATACTGCAGCAGGGAGCAGTTGCCTTTCCCCTCTGCTGTGGCAGCCAGAACAAACACCTAAAGAACGGTTCCAGAAGCAAGACCCAGGTTTGGTGAACTCCTTTCCACTATCCTGATCACTTCAGTTGACCCTTATTCCTTCCAGGGAACACAATTTCTGCAGACCAGGCAGGTCTGCCCATGGCACTTCACACAGAGACCGCCAGGTCTGTTCCACCACTGGGGGAGAGATCCCTAACCGCCGCAGAGCTGCCAGGTTATCCTAAGGTTGCATCATACCTTTCAGATCATGGGCTTCACCATGAAAGCTGGCTCCAGTGAAGCCAACCAGAGTCATGAGTACCCAGCACTTCTCGGGAGCAGGCCCTGCATTTGCAGTTTTATTATCCATTTTTCTTTTAATGTCCTGCACACTTGAGAAACTCTGTGTGAGAGTCAAAATGAGAGAGGGAGAAAGAGAGAGCGAGGGAGAGAGAGCGCTCATCATGCCCATAAAAGGGACAGATTCTGATTAGCTGAAGTTATAAAAATGATTTATACTTGCAAACATTATTTCTACTTGTATTGTTTGCCTGCAAGCATTAACATCACGTCATGGACACTGTAGCCAGACTCAGTCATCCCTTGAGACAGGACAGATGGCTAACGTCCCCTTCCCATCAAAGAAACCCCCCAATGCAGAATTGGGGTGACCAGAAGAAAGACTTTGCTCTGGCTCTTGGCACTTCCAAGCCTCCTGGGGACATTCATCCTTGTGCAGCAAAAAGAGAGTCCCAGGCACCAAGGAGAGCAATCCTGATGTCAATTTCTTTCCCTCTCTGCCTGGCATTTCCCGAGCAGGAGAGGCACGCTGAGTCCTGCCTATATTATGCGTTTTCCCCGCCTCCTGCCAGCCCCAATCTGGGTTTATTTCCTCATCCGTGATTATTGTAAAGAGAAGCAGAATGAAATGCAGATGCAAAACATGCTCGTAAGAATTTCCTCTCTCTCTCTCCCCCATCTGCCAGAGAATAGATTTTAATCTTTAATCCATGAGCAATCAGCGAACACCAGTGAATTGCAAATTACAGATGTTTTACTGTCTTTGGCATTTTTAGCTTCCTCGCTTCCCCACTGCCACTCAGTGTCTTTCTCACATCCTCCCCTCTTCTGCATTCATCGAATGCCACGCGCCATCACCAAAACCATATGACACTGTCATCATTTGGTAATTAAACCTTTACTCACTTTAAATACGCAAAGCTGGCTGGGGTAAGCAACACTTAACCCTTTCCTGACAGGCTCTGTGCATATCTGGAATGAAGGGAAGGGGGGACAGTGGGCAGAACAGTAGGTGAGGGGAAGCCCCAAGTTTGAAACCACATCCAAGTGCTGATGGCTTTCCTTGAAAGCGTCACTGCTCTCAGAGAGACTAAAAGAGATGGCAAAGGTCTCTGTGTGTTTCCATTTACCTTGTTGTCTGGGCTGTGGTACCACTGACAGAGAACAGCATAGACTCCTCTGTTAAACAAACCCCAGGGGCTGCTGGAAGACACTAGGTCCCTGATAAAGATAATCTCCAAGAACTGCTCACTGCCACTTTAACCCTGCACCACATTTTTTGTACTAAGCAATTACAGACTCAGCCCTGGCATAGCCTTGGCTGCTTCAGGTTGCTTGTTAGCACAGGCTGTCCCAGTCTGAAGTCCTTGGTTTGACTCTTTGCTGCCCAGATAGAGACCTCCAAAGAAAATCAAGCGCAGGGGCAACAGGCATCAGAAGCAGGAGGATGGGCAACCCCTCAAGAGGGGTGGAAAGTAGGTTTGTAACCACCCTTCCTTTCTCCTTAAACCCCGGGGAGGTCCATACAGCTGAACCCCCATGCATACATCATCTGACTTAGTTCCTGGGAGTATATTTCACCTCCAAAGAACAGGAAAGAACTTTTACACTACCTCAATTTCAAGTTTATAGAGAAAAGACTGGCACAACAAGCCTTCAGCAAGAGCTGCTATAGTGACATGTGTCTCTTCTCCTAGGGTAGCTTCCAGCAGGGGTCACAGCGGGGTCCAAAGCACCAGAGAGCATCCACCCCCACCAGTCTGTGAGCAATCTAAATTCCCAGCAGAGGTTCCATCGCAATTCTTTATCGCAGGAGTCCAAGGTAAATCGGAGGTGGAGAGAGTGAGCCGTGGCAAGAAAGAGACAGTGGGAGAGGGAGGGAGAGAGAGGGCGAAGAGTGGCAGAGTGAAAGGTGGCTGCAATTATTTTGCCATAGATTGGCAGGGCCTGCTTTCCCTGTAAGAAGACTGCAACATTTGGGGAAACATAAATAACAGTTGACAAGAGACTGCACCACAGAGACAGGCAGTAATTGTTTCACCTCCCTCTGTGCCCTGTCCACAGTAGGCTCCCAAGGAACTACCTTTGTATCTTAGCTCAAGGCAGCAGCTTAGGGCCCCTCTGGACCAGGAACAGCGAGAGCCTTAATCATTTTCTACAAGTTTGTCAATTTAACAAGTGTTTGCCCAAGAGGCACCTGTCTTCCTGCTTTCCTTTATTCTTCTCTCTGCTTGTTTGTTTGTGAGCTCCTGCATTCTGGCTGCTATCACCAGCACACCAGCTCCACACAAGTCTGGCTCTAAGCAGGAAGCAGCCATCACTGAAAGCAAACGTGGTTAACCCCAGAGGTTAGTAACTGGTGTCCTCTCCACTTTCTGCCTTCACCTCTTTTTTTTCCCTCCATCTCTCCTTCATGTATGTGCAGGCTGCTGCGGTCACAGAAACAGTGATGCTTCCCCCCTTGCCTAGCTGACTCCCTGCACCCTGCACTGGAGACTGAGCTTACCCCATGGTAGCTGGAGTTGAATTCATCAAGAAGCTGAGCGCTGGCTGTCCTTGAAGACACTGCCTTTCAACTGAGTCCCCACAGGATGCAGGGCAGCACCAGGGAGCTCTGGTTCATCAAGACATTTTGGAGCAGCATCCTGCTGCTGGGTGTCTCAGCTGAAAGCACATGTGTGTCGGGCAAGGAGGAGGAGGGAGGCAACAATGAAGACTGACCACTGATGGGAAGGGACTGCACTCTCCTCCCTGTGCCAGGGCCCGGGGCCCTCTCAAAGTGCAACAGGCTGAAACACAGAACTTGGGAATTTCCACAGTACTTCAGACCACTAAAAAACAGGTTCTGAATCTGCTTTTCATTCTGTTTTTCCTTTGAATGCAGTAATAATTAAAAGTTTCCGTAAGAAAGGATTAAAGTGCCTGGTTTAAAATGTATTTTTCTGTTTCAGATTTTTCAGGGCAGGGCTGAATTTCAGACCCTGTTCCAATAAGCCATAACTGAGTATGATTTTAATGTGCATAGAACAGCTCAGCACTAACTCTACAATTTTCTTCCTCTCACATTACTCCAAGCTTCTATTCTCAGAAAGCATTGGACTTTAGTGCCCACAATTCCCAAGCCTTGGCCTTAACCCTATTCTAAACCCCAGGCTTAAGAGCCAACTCAGCCATCTCTACAGTAAAGCAGAATGTAGGAAACAGAAGTCCAGAAGCACCAAATCTCTTCCTCAGTGTAAAGGCTCAGCAGATTCTGGTAAAAAAAACAGGGCTGTTCAATCTTTATATTCAGACCCAAAGCCAAGCGATAGCCAGAACTGTCATCACCATAGCAAGAGAGAACAGAGGCATCAGCCCTGGTGAGAACCAGGCACTCCTCTAAGGATTATGACCCTGCAGAGTGCATTGGTTTTGACTTCCTCAATCTAAAACTTCACTTGAATTATAACAGGCAGACCATCCTTACAGTAAAGAGAAACTTAAGATTCAGCAGCTGAGAGAGCCCTGTAGTGTCCAACTAAACTTGGTTCTAGTCATTTGGACTGAGATTGTTCTCCAGCCTATGTTTGGGGCTGCAATAAGACTTTTATTCTAGTTGATTGTGGAACTATAAAAACTGAAGCTTCTAGCTCAATGCCCAACAGTTCTGGGGCCCTTTCTCTTGAGGACAGGGCTCTGTTTTATTGGCAGTATTACATTTTTTCCTCTGAATTACTTGTACGGTAATTGTTCTGATATTTGAGCATGAAGTCTTTCTTGGAAGTCTCTTCACAAAATCTTCAGATCAGTTATTGCTATCTTAAAGACAGGGTAGTAACACAGAGTAAATTCAGCTGATACCTCCTGCAACACTAAGTTAAGCCACAAACAGGATCCAAACCTCCTGCATGTTCCTATCCTAGATTTTATTTAGGGCTAAATATTAAATATGTGACCAAATGACTGAAGTGTTTAAAAAAATCATTAAAGATGGGAGGGGGAGAACAGTGCTGGCATTTACTCCTCTGTGAGACAAGGCAGGGAAGAAAGGACTGACTGCAAAACACACTTGTGTTCCAGACATGGCTTTTATTACGGAGCTGGGTGGAAAGAGCTCAGGCAACTGGACATTACTGCAGGCCGGCAGTAGCAACAATCCCAAGAAACCTCCCTGCCACTGGCACTGATTTTTCAATACTTAGGCTGGCCTTGGGCTTTGTACTTGAATCAAACACCCACTGATTACAAGGGGAACCCTACCTAGACTATGATCTATTTGAGACAGGTAAGGAAAAGGTAAGCATCCACTTAGCTACTTAGATTCACAGAAGGCAGGTTACATCTCACAGAAACTATATGAGAGGCAAAAGTCTCAAGTCTAACAGAAAATCTTCCAGGATGCCCACTTGTTGGCTTTTCTTGATCTTTGAGACAGGGAAAAAATGCTTTGCAAAAGTCAGAAGCACCACAACAGCTACTGTTGGTTTTGCCGCCTGTGCGAAGGTATCAGTGTGAATAACAACGAACCACAGATCTCAGTGTTTCACTTCAGCTTTAGGAAGCCTACAGCTGACAGCAGAATTTGCGTCTGCAAGCTGCCCTGTGCTCTCTCCATGCTTGGAACTGCATCACAGCCTCTTCAAGACTTGCTGCCCCCCAGGCCCTTCATGTGCCAGCAGTGGTTTATAATCTCAGTCTCCTCACCATTGGCAGGCAAGTCTTTAAGAAAAACGGGTGCAAAACCCAGGAAATGTGTGTCCTTATTAATCACCACTAGGGCTGACAGGGGAAAGCGAGGCCTGGACTATATCCACATGGAGCAAGAAGAGAGTGAGAACTGGGTGAGAACTGGAAAGACCACTTCCCAAACAGTAAACAAGGCCTCAGAGCAGAGCCCGGGGTGACTCAGATGCAATCAGACAAGCTTGGGTGTGTTTACAGGTTCCTTTCAATCTGACACAAAGATGAACAGGACCAAAGCAGACATACCAGGGCATTTTTCCACCTGCCACTCTGATCAAGAGAAGTCTCTTCTGCCTCCCCACCCAATTCTTGGTGATGAACATCTCCCTGGATCTTTTATAATGAAGGTGATGGGTTTAAGAAGAGATGAGAAAACCATAATAGATGGGGCATTTGCCAAGGTAGGAGGACAGAGAGGCAGAAATGCAGCCACCCTTTGCATCAATCTCAACTCTTTCTCCAGCGGCTATGGCCACAGTCTGCTGGGTGCCAGAGTCAGAGCAATGTTTTTCTCTCCGGCACTCCTCTCTGAGTGTTACTGCTATTAGAGACCCCAGGCAGGACATAACAAGGATGGGATGTGCACTTGCTCAGCACTGACCATAAAACATCCACCACTGTGGAACTAACAGGGAGATCAATGTGGAGTTTTTAGGAAACAAATCTAGTTACCCTGGCTCAGTCCTTGCTGTACATTTTGCGGGGGTAGGGGCAAGAGCAGAGGTGGGGCAGGCAGAACAAAGAGGAGCGGGAGGGAGTGCTGCAGAACAAAAAGGCACTGTAGTTAGGGGGATAGACGATGACACAGGAGGAGAGTTGAAAGCAAAATAATAACAAACTTTAGAAAGTCAGTATGTGACACCAGACACACTGCTGAGGTTTCATTGCTGGTTTACCCCGAGCTTAACCAGAAAGCATAAGGCATGTCCCATTTGATCCTGGGAGGTAACTTGAGTATTTCAGTGCCACTCTGTATCTATAGCCTTTCTTCCAGCACACTATAAGACCCCATAGAATAATGCAGCAGCCTCTTAGCACTCTGCCCAATAGCACCACGGAGCAGTCTGCACTGTGAACTGCAAGGGGAGATGGAGACATTACAATATAGCACAGACATGCAGCCCAGATGACTGTTGTGGAAACAACTTGGCTACCCTGGCTTCATCAGGCAGGAATACCTGCCCCAGGCCAGCAACCCAGCAGGAAGACTGCGCTGTTGAAGAGAATAGGAGCCCATTTCCAGACTGCTTCTTCTATTCCTCCTGCCAGCCTCAGCTGTTCCTCTGTTGTCAGGCTTTGGCCAGGTGCTTCCCATCAAAAGTATTCTCGGGATCTGCTCTCTGTTTTTCCCAGGCCAAAGTAGCTGAGGTTACATGGGAAGATCCCGGAGTGACCGATATACTGCTTAAGAGCTTCATATAGCAATGGAGTCTTTGCTCCTGGAACTCTTGGTTGAAAAAAAGCAAGGTAGGAAAATGTTTGGATTTAACTGGCCTTCTAGCAAATGGAGATGAGAAACTCTTAATCAGAGTGTGCTAGGGGAAGCACTACAAACCACTTCCCTTCTCCATGCCTTTTTTGCTCCTCTCAACCTTTCCCCTCTACCCACCTCACACCCCCCCACCCCAATGTCTTTAGAGTGTTTGTGCTCTGTGTGTTTGTACAGCACCTTGCACACAGCTATGCTGGTCTCTGCTGGACTACCTCAGCTCACAGCAATAAAAATTATAAAATCCATTGACACAAAGTCCACTGGGGGAACTGGAAAAGGTCTGGAACACAAATGAACTTGTATCAATAGGGGAGGGGGTGGTGGGAAGTCCAGCAGTACTGTAGTAGCCTTGAGAAAAGGTCCTGGCAAAACCCTAGCAGGAAAGCAACACCAGATGGGCTTGCACAGAGCACCATCACGTGTACTGAAACCTGGCTGATGGCCCGTAAAACAAAGGTAAGGTAACAGGATAATGATCAGCACAGGGGAGGGAATAGCTGAATGTTGTGTCAGGCCAATTCACAGGTTTATTAATGATACAGAGCAAAGCATATCAAACACTGTAGTGGATGATACCAAATTCTCTTATTTGTCAGCTCAGCAGCTAAGACAGGGCCAAGTGAACACTCTCCGCTCATTTTATGCCTATGGTCTAATACATATAAGGTCTTCTACTACAGCTATAGCCATGGCACCCATGATTCATTGGTCACTTCCCTTTCAAAAATGAAATAAACCTCAGCCTGCTCAACATCAAAAAGGATAAGGGATCAATCTGACCAGCAAAGCTGAAGGCAAGCTCATGCTGGGAGTTACGTGACTGCTTGATGGTTGAATCACACTATGCTTAATCAAGATAAAATCCCAATATGAAAGCAGACAAGGCATGAACACCAGCCCATGGGTGCTTTCTAATACCTAGGAAATTCATGGCAGCTTAACTCTAATCTTTTTTTTTTTTTTTCTGGAGTGTGGGGAGCACATGGAGAAAAATGAGGTGCTTGCTCTTGATGTCTTTGCCCTCAGTATGGAGTGCTGGAGGACAATGGCATGCGCAGAAACTGCACAAAATAGCCAACACTCAAGGTATTCCCAAGCTCATTTCACCCCATGATAACTTGTTTGGTTGAATCCCAAGCAGCCACAGATGAGAATTTGCTGTTTCCTGTTACTCTCTGTGGACATTTGTACAATAGGACACCATGTCAGTCACTCCCAGAAAGTGACTACCAGGCTGGTTGCCAGGATCAGTACAATCAGGACTTTAATTAGTTTGGCTGTAGGTCTGTGATAAACACATGCCAGTTACAGAGCAGGCAGTACCCTTCCACACTGCTCTGGTGGCATCAGAGAAACCAGACAAAAGAAAAACAAGGAGGTAGTAGCTTTCAGCAAACAAACAGAAAAGTCAGATTAGAAAAGATAGTGAGCTGGCCCTCACAAGTTCCATGAACAAAGACTGGTTCAGTTCGTAAGTGAGGGAAGGAAGTAAAAGCAAATCTACAGGGCACCAGAGACAGAGGAAGGTCTCACTAGATGTAACAGGAGTGAAGCAAGCAGGAGTCAACTTGCAGGTTATGTGGAAATGCCCCAAGAGAAAGGATGGAAGCCTTGGAATTATTTAAGTCACTTGAAAACTTGCCTGGATAAGGCATCTGATCACACACAGTGAAGAAAAAGCTTCTGCAGACAGCCTGGGGAGGGACAGCCAAACGACCAACCCAAATTCCCTGTGCAGGAGTTGTTCCCACCAGAAGACAGCTGACGAAGCACTCAGCTGTCCCACAGCATTGTACTGTGTGTAGCAATACAGCCAAATGCAGGCAGAGCAATACTGAGGGCTCCTCACAGGCTCCCGAATCAGCATCGGGAAGTTTGGCTCATCATCAGCCCCTGATGTGAGTTCCTTCCTTTGCCCAAGCAGACTGCTGATTAACTAGGAATTAAGCTGGCATGAGACAAGAGCTTGTTGATGTCTCTATAATGCTTCAGCTGATCAACAAAAATAACTTTCATGTTGTCTACTCTGCTTCATCTTCTGCTAACATGCCTGGTACTGCCAGACTGCCAGCCAAGGTCCTCCTGATACTGGAGCTTTATGTTTGTAGGAGCATAAAGGAGGCGATGTGCAGCTCACTCACACTCCCTTTCCCACACATACATGTTCAACCATATGCAGACTCACACATTCACATGTGTCCTGACACATTCATACACATGGCTCAGTCACCCGCACATGTGTTCAAGTACAAGAATCCCGAGGCTGCCTGCATACAAGGATCCAACAAATGCTCAGGGCAAGTGTGCCTGTACTGTGATGTACAGAAACTTTCTCGTCTCCCTCTCAGGCATGACCATGTCAATATAAAGGTATATATGTATGTTGGAAGATGCTTTCACTTAAAGTGATACATTCCTTGTCATGTGCATTCACCACCCAAGCATTCAAACACCTCAGCACAGACACCAAATACAAATTCCAGACCCTTTAGATATGCTAAGACAAAAAAAAATTTACTTACTTACATACAAGACATATGCATACAATATGGATATTTGAACATGCTTGCAAGGGAGTGCTAATACACTGCAAACCTACAGAAAAAATACTTTTAAGTCATGGTCATGTATGTGTGTGTGAAGCAGCCTCACTGAGAAATGGATTGCAGAGAATTCTGTAAGAAGGGGAAGAGTTGCTCTTTACTAAAGATCAAATTCTTCATCTCAACACAGTTCATTATTGTGGCAGAAACATGAAGCAGTTTAAAACTGCAGGTATTTGTTACTCTAATTAACTTTAAAGATTCCTCACAAACCAGTTAAGAGAGAAAAAAAAAAATTTAAACACACAGCCAGCTGCAATACCACCACTTGTACTGCAGTAGTACCAGGTTCCAGGTAAAGGATCAGGAGCCCACAGTGTTAGGAGCTGTACAGAGTGATTCTGACTTTAAAGAGCTTACAGCCAACATCCGAAATCCCCCATGCCCCATGGAGCATGACAGCCAACTACCGCCGTAGGGCCTTTTTTGCCTGGATGAGCAGTGCCTGCTTGCACTCTCTCCTCTTTCACACCCTGCACTCACTTTCCTGGCCACACACATCTGTGCTGCCAGCTTCCTGGCAAACACACCCAGCATTCCTCTCTGGACTCACCAGCCGGCACCCGGTTCTCAGCAGCCCCCGCAGAGAGTGATGCCGAGGTGCAGACAGACCTGTGCGAGTGATGAAACCAGTGGCAGCACAGCCATGACCATGCAAATCTCAGCGAGAGCTGTGAAACCTTCCCAAGAAGTGAAGCGGGTATAAGAACAGAATCCAGCTTGGACTGACTATGGACTATGAGCAATATGCAAGCTAGCAAGTTTAAAGCCACACCAGATATGTCCACCTTACATAAACGGTCTCTGACACACATCTACTTCACCAGTACAATCACTGACTTTAATTTGATGTTTCACCTGCTTAGAAGAATATTTTCTCTCTCCAAAATTGCTAGTTCATTGGTTCTGATCTTTCCAGTGGGAATTTTTCGTACTTTTTTGAAAATAAATTTTCTTCAGAAGTCAGTCATGTGTTAGTAATGAAAAAACTATATGTATGAACTTCTCTGTTTCGGAGTTATGGCTTTTCTTCCCCTTTCCCTAGCCCTGAAGGGAAAGAGAAGTGCAAGACACCAAGTCCAAAATCACTGGCACTTGCACAACACAGAGAAGTCATGGGCTAGGTTTACACCGAGCATGAACACTTTCAGAACAGAAGTGGTGGGTTTGGGGAAAAAAAGCTAATTAAGTGGAAAAACTCCCCACTGTAGTTCAGTTTTTAAAACAAAAGGATTCAAGTTAACTTCGCACTGCACACCAATAGGAAATGTATGGGGGCTACTGTCCCAGGCTAAGAGAATGCTAAATTTAGAGACAAGGCACGCAAATTTTCATACAGGGTTATGGGCTCATAAGAAAGCAACCATGGTCATACAACAAAAGCATCTAGCAATGCACTGTCAGAATATTCTCCCAAGCTCCAGAGCTAAATGGTACTGGCACTAAGAGATTCTAACATAGATGTTAAATGAGAGAGGAGAGAGTAAAAATAAATTTAAGGCCTCTGTGAGGAATAAACACAGACTGCAAAGGTTTTGACCCAAAAAGGCATACTAGCTGAAGAAGGAATAAGGGGAAAGGGACTGTTCTTAATCTCTTCGTCAGGTTTTGTCTGAACTAGAAGCCTCCGCTGATCCTAGAAAATGTTTTGAAACAGTGATGTCACAGACAACAGAAGTTAAGAGGGACAGATGCCCCCCCCGCCATCACCTCACCCAACACTGAACCTTGTGTTTATTAAACTCTGCTAGGGAGCAAACACTGGGGTGTTCGGCCTTTTGGCTAAACGTTTGACTTCTTGACTGCAGCCATGGCACGAATAAACAGCAGCAAGAACCCCAAAAAAATCCTCGAAAGAGCCTTCAGGCCTCTCTTTGCAGCATCAGCTCTCAAGAGCAAGTGCAAACCTCAACAGGAAGCATAAAGCACTGCAGCAGCTCTGTGGGACAAGCAGAAGCATCTGGCAGGGAGGAACAAGGGCCAGCTGTTCCCTCAGGGAGGGCAGTCGGGGGCTGAGGGTAGCCCCCGCACAGGCACACGGTGGTGGGGCAGGGTTGCACAGCACCCGAGCACAGCAGGCAGAGCCAGGAGCCGGCAGCAGGCTCCATGAACAGACCCAAGCAAAGCAATGAGCCAGCTCCAGGGTCCACCCAGGAGAGTCTTGTCAGGAGCAAGAGGAGACAGGGTCAGATAGGACTGAAAAAGACACTGCAGTACAGGTCCAGAGACCGTGCAAAAGTTATGGCTAGAAGCTGTGACTGGAGACAAACTGCAACACATGTACAAGGGGGGCATCCAGGAAACAAGCTATCTACAACACAAGGCCAAGTCTGTTCAAAGGGTCAGGGGGAGAGGCACACCCACAGCGTAGCCAAAGTAAAGCCTGGGTCTGAGCTTAAATGGAGCTCCTGGACTCCAACTCAGGGGGCAGAGGATGTAGGGTGTGCAGTGTGCAGAGGCTCCAGGTGAGGCTGCTCAGGGCCATTAAGGCCCATTGGGGCATTAGGGGCCCTTTCCTCTGCTTTTGCCTTTGCTCCTCACTAGTAACATGGAAATACTGTTATCCATTTTTCCTACTTATTTGCTCTGTACTGACTCTGAAAAGCATTTCTGAAAAGCTTCCCATGAGGTTCTCAGATAGGTGCTTTGAAGAATAATAATTCTTTCCTAAACCAAGATTTTAGAGCAAAGACTAGTTTGTATTAAGTTTTTGATGTACAAAGCAACACCAAAGTATTAACTATTTAAATAATAGCATTTCTGTTAAAATAATCTAGCCACACTGTACTGTTTTTTTTGGTTTTTTTTTTTTTTTTATTTTTTGGAC